>QNUK01000038.1:780000-790000 GCA_013621035.1 Clarias magur
AGGGCTTGGATACACTTCAGGAGTGTAGTGAGGTGAAGTGATATTCGGAGATCTGTCCCTGTCCTGTCTTACAACCTGAGCAAGAAAGGAATGCTTCATGTCCTGATGCACCTCACAGCTACAGTAGTGTTTAAGCCAAACAAACAAAAACAACAAAGAACAGGAAAGGAAAAGGAAAAAGAAATGGTGAGGTTTTCAACTGAGAGACAAAGAAGCAAAGAAAGAAAAAGAGAAAGAAAGAAGATGGTGTAGAATGAATGGAAAAAGGAACAAAGGAGAAAGGAAAGGAAAAGAAGCAAATCGAAAAAAAGAGACATGTAAGGAAAGAAAAGGAAGGAAGAAAGAAAGAAAAATAGAAGGAAAAAGGAGGAAGGAAAGAAAGAAGGCAAAGAGGAAAGAGATGGAAGAATGAAAGAAAGGGGGAAACTGAAAAATAAATAAATAAAATAGGAGAAGCCTAACGAAACTATCAACAAAAAGAAAAAAATAGGGTAAAGGACAAATAAAAAAGAAAGAAAAAAAAGAATAAAGAAAAAGGGAAAAAAAGAAAAATACAGAAAAGGTAAAAGAATGACAGAAAAGAAAGAAAGACAAACTAAAATCGATATGTTGTAAAAAAAAAATAAATAAAAAAAAGTGAGGCTTGTGTAAATCAGAAGAAAGAATGATGGGTATTTTTTTTTTTTTTTTTAAGTCAACAGGTAAAAGAGAGCAACACTGCAGGTTTCGCCACCCAGAGAACCTGCCTGACTAAACCATCACACCTGAGCGGTTCCTCAGCGCACTGGCTGAAGCTCGGCCGGACCTCTCCGTTGAGACGTCTGACACAAAGACGAGTCCTGAGTAAAAGCCTCACACACACACACACACACACACACACACACACACACACACACACACACACACACACACACACACACACACACACACGCGTCAGCCTGTTAACTGCAGAGAGGTGTGAGGAGCGGCGTCTCAGAGCGAGCCAGCAGACACTTTCCGAGGGAGTAATGATGTCTCACACTGATTTAAAAACACCTGCGTGTCCAAAACATCTGCTTTACTGGTGTGACTGGTGCGTCTTCAGGAACTGGGTTAGTCATCATCACTAAACCAAATCACATCATAACTTGATCGGAGGCTCCCGATGGTGAAGTCATTCCCGAAAGTCCCGAATGGTGGAGCCGCATGCCGTTAGTTCATCTCCTGTCGTGTGAAATCCTCCGCTTATCTATCCACTCTCGCGGCCTGCACGGAGAACCGACGGGCCTCCCGTCGCCACCCCTCGAGTCGTCGACGCGAACACGCCCAAAAGGACCCAGAGCTCGGGGATTGTTTTAGAGAAACTCTTCAGCCTGGCCTCGTTTCTGCCCACCGCCACTCCCCGGTGTCCTCGTTGTGCTGTGGGAGTCCGGTAATAGCGGCGCAGCCAGTCTTGCATGCACCACTGGGCTGATGGGTAATTCGGCTTCCATCTCAGCAAGCAGCCTTGCGGTTTCTCGCTTGCTTTCGAGGAAGTCGCCACGCGCTCACCCGTTACCGCCGGGACCCGCCAGACGGTCCCGGCCGACCCGCGCCGATGTTTACTCACGCTTATCCTTTCGATCTCTCGAGCCCCTGAGACTAGCAGATGGCCGAGAGTGACATCATACCTCAGCGCATGGAGAAGGAGAGAGGAAATCTCCCTCAATAATTGTGCAGGAATAACCTCGACACTCGTGACCGGAGAAGTGGGCCGCGGGAAAGAAAGGGGCGAGGCGGTGAAGGGAGCTTAGGAAATGGATAAACAGCCGGTAAACGCATTATGAAGTACAGAAGCATGTGCAGGACAAGGAAAACATATCGAGCGCTACAGAGTCTCTTGCTCATACAGTCAGAGAGGTTATAAAGACTGATTTACTCTACACACACACACACAACAGTAACTGATCCCTTTCATATAAATGTCATCAATAATTCACTCCAAATTAAAGCCCTAAATAAAAAAAAAAAATGCAAGCTGCATGGACTGGTCCTTCGCACGGTATTTCCAGGAGACATCGTATCTCACGTGTCAAAAAAGACAGAGCCCTTTGATCATGAGCGTTAAAGCTTTCTACTTCTCCCACTGGAAGACCAAACATACTACCCCGATCCTAGTTTCTCCAACAATCTCAAGGACGACGTGCGTTTAACCAGGTCAGAAACATCATTTTCTGAAGCATCAGGACAAATCGGACAGTTTGAGCACGACGGCTCTGGATTATCTGCTCGTTTGAGACGTCGAGGTCATCCAACCGGGAAAGAGTCGACAGTTTTTGAGAGCAGGTAGAATAGAGCGCAGAAAAGTTTGGATTAGTCAAACATACGCATGTGTATATATATATGTATACGTAACGTCCAAGAAACGAAATGATCCGAATGGAAAAACCTGAGAGCCTCAGTGTGTATATATCCATGAGGACCACCCCCCCCCCAAAAAAAAAAGGGGGGGGGGGGAGAAAAAGTTCAGCAGGGAGCACAAGCAGGACACGTGTTATGCAACTCTAATAAATAAGACCTATGAGTTTTTCGGGGAGTTCCACTGGAAAATGGAAATCATCCAAGAAAAACTCAGAGAGTGTACAGAGGCAACAGGTTCCACACCCTGGTCCTGGATGCTTTACTGGTCTAACACACAAACGACCCTGTGTGTAAGATGAATGTGAACTGACAACCACAAGGTATTCCTGAATATCCAGCACTGGTGGAACACGCTGCTCGTGACTTGCTCGGCTTCTCACCGCTTTGCTGCAGCTTGAATAACTGTAAAGCCCGGGACACGGACACTGATGAAGACCGTCTCCAAGACGCTTCCGAAACTTGACGGTGAAGGATAATCCGGATGGGTGTTAAGGGTATTTACTCTTGTATTCTTTTAAGTTGTGGCTGCACTGAAGGTTTTCTGCCCCCCACACACACACACACACACACACACACACACACACACACACACAAACAGATGCAGGACACGAGCAGCAGCGTTTACATCACCCTGCACATCACAGCGCACACATCCGGCTTGAAGGAGGTGTGTGCTGTACCTCTTTCTGAACAAGAGGCTTTGCATATTTATGCACCATTTACCTTTTACAAACCTTTACACAATCGCCTCCTCATGTGCTTGGACACTTTAGCGTAGACACTGCATTCTGAAAACAACACTAAAATTGAACGGGGAGTCTAAACTAAAGTCTAAAGGCTGTGTGTGTTTTAAACAATAAAAAAAAAAAAAAAAACTAAAACCGTCACCATGTTGAAAATCCTTTCGCGGGTCCCCGTTCTGTCTCCCAATCATCACACTGTGACCGACACGGGCCCTCAAGGACTGGATTTAAACAACTCGGGTTGGGAGCATATGGAGGCGTCTGGAGGCAGTGCGGCTCAATTCAGCGCTCGGAAATCTGAGTTATGAACCTGTACAGTACGCGATCGCAAAAAGTGCTCAGTCACAGGTGACGTTTGTGTGGTCTATAAGTCATGTGACATGTTCAAGGCAAAACTCCACAAGCTGATGCTAACAGTGACCAAACAAAAGGCTCGTCCATCATGGTGTTTTGTTTTAAACTCGTAGTGCGTGTGATTCGGTGATTTCTGAAAATGTACTGTAGATAAATAACAAATATGAAGCACTTACCTTCATGCAACTATTACCAGTGTAATTATTTGCTTTGAGTCTACAAACGTAAGACTAAATGCTCAATGATGTGTGACAAATAATCACAATGTGAATATTTTAATAAAATGAGCCACCCTAGTGTCACAGCCTGGTGTTACCCCGGGCCCACAACATCTGCATCTGACCACCTGTGACTGAAGTAAGTCATGTTCACGAGAACATAAACCACATGAGATATTAACGCCCCGAGTCAGGGCGATTATAAATAGCCTCTACTGAAGGACACTCCAGCTCTCAGCGATCGAAAAATCAGTCAAGCCACTAACGCCTGATCAATACAGCACTATGGATTTCTTCAAATTCAAAATACAGTATTAAGTCAGTTAACTTCGGGCTGTGCGATTTCCACTACGCCAGTCACGAACGCACGAATCCGCGAGGAATCCGCGTGGCACCGAGGGTCACTCGCGTCAAAAAAACAAACAAAAAAAGGACCTCTACTGTCAGAGCTCATCTCTTTTTTCCTTTTCTTTTATTATTTTTTTTTTTTCAACGAGTAGACAGATTAATCGAAAGACCCCCGCAGCTTGCTGATGCAAAACGTGTCCGTGCAATTATACACCATTTCCACAACACAGAAAGGTCAGCGGCTTCTCATTTGCTTCGAGTCAGACCTTTCTGCTTTGCTACACCATAAAGTAGACGCTGCATGCAAATCGCTGCAGCCTTCATCCCGAGCCGCCCAGCTTTCAAAAACACTCCGGTCCCTTTGACCCTTTCGTTTGTATTTATACGGCGCGGCTGGCATGCGCGAGGCCGGAGCACGCCGGGGATCCAGACGTGCAGAATTAATACGTTTGGAGTCCTGTCCTCTCGGGTCACACCCTTCAGCACACTCAGCTCCAGCAGGTGGTCAGGGTAAAGCAGTCATTAAAATTGATGAGCAAAAACAGAGAGAGTGGTGTTACTTTACCAGAGAAGGAGGAGATGAGAAAACAGAACGGAAAAAGAAGAGGGTACTTTATTTTCAGCGCAACGTTCGGCTCACGGTCGGTTTGTTGTGCAACAAAAAAACAAGATGAACCAGGATGTGGTGTTGAAATCAAACAAATAACTCTCGAGATAAACAAAACATGGAAGAAGCAATCAATATTCAAAATCTACATCAAAATATAATTTTGTTATGTCTTCATTTTGGCTAAAAGCAACCTCACAAAATCCAACCGAACCTCTCAACACTGATCAAATACTCATTTAAATGTCCAACTTTTGACACCAAGATTAACTGTCTAAGATTAGAAACTCAAACGTACTACCTATTTTTTTTTTTTTTTTTTTTTATCTCAAACTTCTGACTTAATAATTCAGAAAGCTGTGATAGCATCTCCTTCATGGTTTAAAGGACATCTGTTATGCAAAATTCCCATTCGTGTCATGTTTAGACAATTAGACGCATCTCTAGCATGCATGTATAAAAAGAATCCCTTGCTTCTTGTTCCTTTTCTTTTCTTTTGGTATTTACCCTCTAACATGACCTCATATAAGATGATCCCCCCCCCACCCCACCCCCCTCCCCCTGCTTCCTGCTCAGCTCTGCTGATTTTTGAAGGGGCGGGACTCAGCACTAGATCATTTACATAGACATTAAAACAGCTGGAGGAGTGAAAAAGGGGGAGTTTTAAAACTTGTGACAACCTTGAGACCTAGTGTTAACTTTTTTGAAGAAAAAGTAAAATACAAGACCTTTAAAATAAAGTCAAGGTAAATCCAGGTTAACTCAGTTATAGCGCATAAAACAAATCCTTCTCACTACAGCTAAGTGTATCAGTCGATCTTCAACTTCCCTCAGCCTGGCCACTGGCGTACCTCAGGGTTGTGTCCTGAGCTCCCTGATGTACTTATCATTGAACATTAATGACTGCGTGGCCACTTCCAGTTCTACCTCCAGCATTAGGTTTGTTAGCGGCACTGTTGCTATCGGCATGAGATCCGACATCCATGGGAAGGATTACCTCGAACATCAGGAAGACGAAATCATGCTTGAAGAAGAAAGTCTATCAATGTGTTCACTATCTTTAAATGTCGGAAGGACTTGTGCTCCAATGTCTTAAGAAACATTTATACCTGCACCATTGAGAGCCGGATTTGGGAACAGCGCCAAGCAGGACAGGAGGCTCTACAAAGAGGGGTGCGATCAGTTGAGGGCAACAAGCACAATGAGCTCTCCCAGGTGCTTGGATCAAGGACAGGAAGATAATGAAGAACCTCAGCCATCTGAACAGTGGACTCTTCTCACTGTCGCGTTCAAGGAAGCACTTCTGCTACATGAGAAGGAGATTCAACACGGACAACACCTAGAACTATTCTCTTGGAGTGTTTGCATGACACACAAACTCACGCTATAGTCACAAGTACCGTGCCATATTCACAGTATTTATTTATACATCTCCTTGGCAATGGAATCACAATGAGCTCAGCCTGATCCTTCAACAATTCACCATCTATTTGCGCAGGAATCAGCAACATGTCTCAACTTAATACCATTAAAATTGTTATATCTTGGGATTATCTTGGGTGTAATTTTATTTTCTGGTCACAGATAGTCGTTATAAGCATTCTGCTGCACGTCGCACTGAGGAGTGTTGTGTTTGTGCTAAATAATTGTTAAACGGAAGTTAGAGCCAAGTGATCCCCATGTACAAAGATGGAGTTAAAGGTCAGAGACTCCTCTCCTATTCACCAACTGCCTTAGAACAAGAAAGTAAAGTGACTCGCACCAAATTTCTTTGTTGCTTGGAGGACATATTTTCCTTCTCAGGAGTGCCCTCGGTTTAATAGAGTTTTAGAGCAGAAGCCATCATCTGGTGGGATGAGGGGAAAAACAACGTCCAGACACTTTCTTCTCATTCCGGTGAAGGTTGTGAAGTTGAGCTGTAGCCACCATCTACCACCCGCCTTTACCACACGCACACAATCAAACCTTACAGGGTTATAAACTGATATACGCCGACCTCCAGCAGCAGATTCTCCAAAGCAGGAGTTATTAAGCCTGGGTGAAAGGCCATCGCATCATTCTACTACAGTCAGCTGCTGAGAAAATGACTGCATGTGAGGAGGAAGAGTAGAGATTGGTGCCTGTTCCTGATTATGACTAGAACCCAAGCTGATCCATCGCTTTTGGTCAATCCCTGGTTCTCTCTTCCTGTTATCAGTGCACTTTTTGTGACAGATGATGATGGCTCCCCTGGTGGAAGTGTGATTGGAGATGGACTTGGTTTTATGGGGTCCGGGCTGAAAGTGTTGCGGGGGAGGGGGTAGTGGGGTGGTAATGCTGGCTTTACTCATCAGAAGATGACCTCGGTGGGTCACAGAAACAATGGGCTGCAAGGCAGAGATTGGAGCTGGAAGATGTGATGGAATGAAACTGTGTGGAGTTGTGTATCGGTCTTCGCCGGAGAACTGATGAAAATCCCCCAAATGTGCAACAGGGGAATGCGCGCGAGTGTCGAGACCTATTCGAGCCGAGGCACCCTTGGCAGTCAGTATTCATCAAGTTTCTCTGAATTATCCTGCCAATCTGATCACTGCACTGCAAAGTCACAGAGGCCCTCGGGCAAGGGCAAGAGAGAGACGCGGATAAGTGTTTACCTTTAGCCAGAAGATTTACTCACCACTGGCAAGGACAGATAAAAGAGGGCGCTCCGTGATGAGCTTCAATTAAGACCCACTCTCGTTTAAGGCTTAATAGCCAATTGACATACGTCTTGGAATCTCTTGATGCATTTTACCAGCAGGTCAAGAAGGACCACCAGGAGGACTTCATTAAAAAGAGCAGGGTCTGACTTAACATCAAAGTCTGAACTCAGAACCTTAAATAAGACAGTTTCCTTTTGTGGGATTGGTTAACTCAGACAACATACTAAACTATTACTTTTTCTTGTTACAGCCAGCAGAAGGAACACATCTTCAGGATGAAAGCGTCAATGGTGTTGTGATTTCTGGTATAATGACGTGCTGAACTGGTCAGGAGTGCTTGTGGTGGGTTGGACAAACTTTTCAGACTGTAAGTCTGTAAAAAAAAAAAAAAAAACCCTAACCTTCTTTATTTCCTTATAAAGCACCTGTCTGACACCTGTCGGATCTCATGCTCCACCCCTAACACTAGATCGCTTCCACACAACAGGTGCATAAAGAAAGAACGACGCATTCTGCGATTAATTATGAACAAATATTACAATGAAATTATTAATTCTGCAACACAAACATTTGTTGTGCATTTACATAAACCAATAACAGCCTGTATTCAGAGTTAGAGAGTTTGTTCTCAAGTTAGTTTCCAACGTGATGTACGGCTTGTGAGAAGGAAGTCGAACACTCGCTCGGCGCTACGTCCGTCCGTCCAGCTGTAACACCATCCTCGCTCTCTCCCTCTCTCCACTCTCACTTCTCAGAGCTCGTCTCCTCCATAACAGAACGCTCTGTAAACGCAGCTCATTCCTCGCTCTCTCTGGTTTCCAGTCTCCTCCTTTTTATTTTTTTTCAATCCACACACACACTCTTGCCTTTTCTCTCTCCATCCTTGCAGCAGTGAGGATTAAAACAAGCTTCTCACCGGTTTGTTTTGAGGAGCGATAGCTGTGTCGGGGTGATTCGGCGAGCTCCAGCACAGCGCTGTGCTTCCAGACCGGGGTTTTCCTGATTGGTCGCCTCGGAGAGACGAGTACAGCAGCGTAGACGACGCTCGGCCAATCACGACGCTCCGAGACCCGGCATTTTCATGAATGAGCGAGGAGTACGCGCAGACGCTCAGTGTTCGGTCTGAGTTTCACATCCTCACGTGGATTATTAAATACGATAAAACAAATATCACATGGGGGGAAAAAAAACAGCATTACGCCAGATCAAATCCAAAAAGTACCAAATGTAATTGAATCATCATGGTGTTATGATTATTATTATTGTTACGGAGATACACCCTGGATACACCTTTATGTTTCCTGATACACAAGGACGTGCTTCCTGAAACCGTCTCTCGCCTGCTCGAAACGAGGATGTAGCAACCGTTGGCAGTTAATGTTTACAGGCAATACTATCCGTTTTATGTAAATCATTACTGCAGTGTGCGCGTGTGCGCGTGTGTGTGTGTCTGCGTCTGGGAGGGGAAAAAAAAAAAAAGATTGCCATCTCGGATGAATTTATGGAACCTCTGCGTTGAGCAACAGTGCCATCTATGGGTAGGTTAGTGAAGTGTGCGACTGAATGAACTGCACACGAGCTCTGTTCAACTGACCTAATTACCGCAAGGAATGATGTAATGCTGAAGGAAATTTTTTTTTATTTATTTTTTAAGCTGTTTTAAAGATTAAATTACACCAAACTGTTATCATTTGCAAAGAAAATAATTAGCAGCCGCAGACCATCTACTGAAAATCACGTTTCTGCCTTTAAACCACATGCTTTTGTGAGCACGTCTACAACGTTTCCGAAACTTCAGTTAATCAAAAAGGAAAATTATTCATTTATTCATTTATTAATATGAGATCTATGTTAAAAAGTTAACATTCCACCCAAAGGCAACGTGTAGTTGTTGTTTTTTTTTCCCCCACCTTGTTCTTTTTCTTTAATTTAATCTGACGTCATGTGTTTCAGCAGAAGTCATCTCTGTGAGAAATCGTCCGAGTGACGGATCAACACTGCCACCTAGCGCTCGATGAGAGACGCTCGTCATCGTCAGAATGCCTTCTTTCTTTTTCCCCATCCTCCACGTGTAAAGCACACTCGGTGACCTTTCTCCAATCCCTGACCGTTATAGCGCTGCTGACGGATAAAATAACACGCTGCTCATGGTTTTCACGCTTTTCACTCATCCACGTCTCCGGGCTGTCTCAGAACAGCGAGGGTTATAATCTTCTAGATTGGCTTTGTCAGCTTTACTGCGAATTGTTGAGCAATTCTTAAAACCATCTGCTCCATCCAGTTTTTCCAGCCACTTTAAATCATGTACCATGAAAAACCTTATATTTTAAAACAATACCCAGGCCTTTAACACGGTCGTGACCCGAGAGTGAACCGTTTACACGCAGTGTGTGTGTGTCACGCTGATGAAGTAAAATAATCAGTGGCGTATCGATGCGTCTCCACACCGTGGTTTTATTTACTCAAACATACAGTGTTTATTTCATCTAAAACTGGAGACTCCTTCTATAAACGTTGAATTCTCTTATTTGTGCCGTGACTGTAGAATTAGTAAACGGATATTACTCGACGCCTTGCGGCCAATCAGAACCCGGAGCTCGTGGGTTAACCCCTGTGTGACACACACGTGACACGCCCTATAATAACAGGTCCAGGGTGATAATAACAGGT
>QNUK01000038.1:795000-1020000 GCA_013621035.1 Clarias magur
CTCCAGCCATGATCGAACTCCTGCTCATTTTAAACATCCTGTCTGAGTCTAATCACGCTGTAGTGACTCTCTGCAGAGTGACTCTGATCGAGCGACTCGGACGACATGCGACGTGGACACGACACCTAGGAAACCAGCGCCTCGGACCTCGCACCTCTCCTAGTATAAACAGGTAGAGACCCCAAACCCAACCGTACTCCAACTCAGGTTCTCTTATGAAGCTCTATAGACTTAGACCAGAAAAGAATGCTGATTAGACGGCTGACGTGCGAAGCAGCACGCGGTGAAGAACACTCACGTTTATTTCGTACAGCCGGAGCTGTGATGACGAGACTTTTACAAACAACAGCCGATCCAAAACAGTGCAGAGTTAAGCCTCGACATCGTATCCAGGATGCGTTAATGACGCAACAAATATACGTCAAATATACGTTAAATACGTTAACGTTAATCACACAGCAAACAAGACAAAAACATAATGTTATAAGGAAAAGGAAAAGATTAGTTCATTATGTATCTGGTCTTTAGTCTACAATAAGGACTCGAATGACTCGATAGACGAATCAAGTCTCGTTCTGACTCAGACGCACCGTTTAAGCTTCTGGACGATGAACGACCGACTCGGGGAAACCCGGAGACTTAAACAGATGAACTGATTGCTGTAGAGAGCCGATGATGTTCCGCACAGACGACTGAGCGAATCATTCCCGAGATGACTCACACGCAGAGTGAAGACTCTCAGGGCAGCGTGACGTTCTGCCGAAAATATCCAGACGTCTGAGGTGCAGGAGACTGCAGTCGACCTCTCTGGAGGAAACGGTGAGACGATGTGCTGAAGGAAGGAAACCCAGCAGCACTCGACTCCACCGTCAGACTGGAGTTCACTAGAACGTGTACCGAGAGGGTCACGACCCCGCTGGGGGCAAAACTGGAGCTTATTATTGAGTCACATCAGCTCAGTGTTCAGAGATGAGTCTTTGACCGACGAGACCTCAGGACCTTCTCTGACACATTGAGGAGTCTCGGGCGTGTCCTGGGGCAGCACAGGGTACTGAGGTGTTTGTCTGTTTTTTTCTTCGAATGAGAAAACTCTACACAAACTTATTAAACACTCCAAGCAGAAAAATCTAAGAGTGTAAACCCAATGCCTGCGCTCTTATGCTCGTACTTCATATACCAGACCTCATCACACACTGCTGTACTGATCTAACAATCACACACACACACACACACACACACACACACACACACTCTGTTATTGATGGAAAGAAAGAAGAAAGGAAAAAAGTTCTCGACAGGTTCTTCAGTTAGTTCCTCTGGGAATCTTCACAACATCGCTTTTCATAAAATTTACCCAAAAGTAGTAGTCTTCAAAAAAAACTTTGCTTTAAAAATGTGGAGGAAAGAAAATGTGCCATCTAGTGGTTACTTTATAAAACTGCTGAGTTTGAAAATCCATGCATGTTGAAAAAAAAAATTAAAAAAAAACTCTAATATAAAATGCATCAAAATACAAGACCGTGTGTGTGTGTGTGTGTGTGTGTGTGTGTGTGTGTTACCTGTAATCTTGTAGCCGCTCGCAGCCAGTTGTCCAGCCATGTACTCTCCATCAGAGCTGTTGTGTGAGCAGCCCCACGTCCTCACCCACACCTTCTGTGTGCCCGGGATCACACTAGTGAGAGGACACACACACACACACACACACACACACAAGCATTGGGATTACGCACTATATCTCTGAAATCACATTATGTGTGTGTGTGAGAGATAATTTTATACTACCATTATGTCCACATCTTAACAGACCTCTAAATCTATTTTAAAGGATGGACGTTAAACATTTTAGACACACAAGTAGCAACTTTATTTTTTTTTAAAAAGAGAAAAAAAAGAAAAAAGAAATGTACGAATTAATTAATCAAAACAATGAAGCAAAAAAAATAATTCATGCAAAACAAACAGTACTGGCTGTATATTTTCAACAAAATATTTTCCTCTAGCTGATCCTGATTCAGCAGAGATTGGCGCATAATAACATTTCCGCCACTAGATGGCGACAAAAATACCGTTTTGATTGTTTGTGTAAATGTGCATGAAAATCCACAGATTATTTATTTGTTGTTGTGAAAGTTATCAGTTTAAAAAAAAAAAATCCCAAATAAGTAGCCTTTTAATATAATATATTAGCCAATACAGGTACTCCTAATTATTTTAATCAATTTATATATACAGGTAAAAAACTATTTATAAATGTAATAGATTTGAACACGATTTAATGACCACACCAGTAGAATACATTTCTAAAAATACATTTATAATGTATTTATTCTAATTTCCAGAACAATAACATAAATAATGAGCTGAAAGAAAGTGATAACTCATTTTACATATCTTAAAAAAAACATTTTTTTAAAGATTATTTTACAAAATATAAAACTTCACCAAAATACACATTATTTACTTTATTTTACTAATTTGTAAAAAATAAACTAGATACTGTAACAAAAGTAATAATTGTTTCAAAGGTTCCTGTAACTTTAGTGTAATTTGAAACGTTGCTGAAATTAAACAGCAGGAGAAAAAAAAATCAGTAATGATTAAAAAGTTACACAATGAATATGAATTAATTGTATTTAATTATTTTATTATTAATTAATGAATTTTTACTTGTTGAAAACTTGTTTCAGGGTAAAACCTACTAAAATGTCATTTTAAACTTTACTGCCTGTGTTTATTTTATTTTGTATTTGATTGTGCAGAAGTTAGCGCGCCTCTCCGACGGGTCGTGTCCGGTGTCTCGCGTCCTCACCTGTCCACCTGCAGCTCCTCGTTAGCTGCGAGATCTTTGCGTTTTCTCACTCGGGGGACGACGGCGTGTCTGGCGGAGGAGCGCTGGAGAGGAGCCGGCTCGCTGGAGGACACCATGTCCTCGATATCGTCCACCAGAGAGTCGCAGGCGGAGGAAGGCATGACCTGGAACAATGTCCACACCACATACATCAGTACTGACGCGCTTCAATTACATCTCATTAACGAGATCATCACAGATGTGTGTGAGAATGAATATATTGAATGTGTGTGAGAATGAACTCCTGTATTATTTATTTATCATTTATTTATTATCTTATGATGCAATTTTTTTTTGCATCCAGAAAAATAACATACAAATATAAATTATACTAACAATTCTTTATATTAAAAATTATTTGGTTTTTATTTAGTATTTTGTTATATTTCACATTATACATTATATCTCCTAATTCTTTACATTTCTTTCTCTTTAATTTATTACTAAAACATTTGGCATTATTAGTATATCATTATTTTTTACTAAAATTTCTATTATTAAAACTTAAATTCAGGAAAAAATTATTCTAACGCAATGTTGTATATTATGTACATTAAAACTTAATTAATACTCTGTAGCAAGCTGATAAAGCAATATTCTAATATTTTTAAATACTGACTTGTAAATTACAAAACAATTTAAATATTAAAAAAGATGAATATTGATTTAATGTAACTAATTAAATCTATGTATCTACTAAATGTAATATTAATAACTCATTTTCTCTTACCTTATCTATAAGCTTATCGCTTTACACACACACACACACACACACACACACATTAAAAGTTTATCCAGAAGTAAATAAAATATAAACTCTAAGTGAAGTTAAATAAATAAAGCTCTAGTCCCTGCCTGGCTAATCCAGTTAGCATCCCAGTGCCACATGTGAGGTAAAAACAAACCTGCACTGCACACCGTTACTCACTGTATAAACCAATAATCCTGCTGTTTTATCTCTGAATAATCCTTCAGTGTGAGAAGTTACAGGAGCTCGGAGTCAGACTCGGACTTTATAAACGTTTCTTTAGTTTTAGTTTGGGTGTTTATCTAGAAGTCTCCATGCTGAAGCAGTAGAGCTGAGGCCAACTCCTGAACACAGAGCTAGTGCACTACACACGTGCACTACTGAGGGGAGTGGGTTGGCACTGTCCGCGCGCACTGCGGCGCACTACATAGTAAACAGTCCGCGGTTTGTAATCGAGCCCTGTGTCTACGTCACCCGGCCTACGGAGTACGGCGACCGCGTTGGGACAAAATGTTTGCGTCCAGTCTCAGGATGTGTGAATGAGAATAATGGAAGCTTTCAAGCAGGGCTGTCCAAATCCAGTCCTGGAGGGCCAGTGTCCAGCACAGTTTGGTGCTTCTTCTTCTCCTCAAACACAGCTGATTTAACTCATCTGTTAATGACTAGGTTCAGTGGGTGTGTTTAGGTGTTGGTGAATTACAAACTGTGCTGGTCACTGGCCCTCCAGGACTGGATTTGGACACCGCTGCTTGAAAGTAAGTAAACTACTCATTTTAATTATTACGGTAGTCTATATTCATTCAAAATAATGCTCAGGGAAAAAAGAATTATTATTATTGACTGCCGTAATAATTCCTAGCACGAGCTAATGCTGCTCCTGCTTTCAGTCCAGCTTACCTGTTCAGTTTGATTTGGATCCTTGTCACTCAGGACGGGTAGAGAAGGTGCGAGGTGTCGGGCATCATCAGGCTCTGGTTCCTCATCACTGACCTGCTGCACTTTCAGCTCACACTGATGAGTGATACTGTATATCTGTATACACTGCAAGTTATGCAAGGTGTGTAAAAATCACCTGATCTCCATCTTTCAACCTGTTGTCCTTTATATCCGCTCGATTCTGATTAAAAGTGTTCGTTGGCGCTTTATGGTTTTTCTTTGTCTGTTCCTGTTTGCGTCTCTTTCTTTTAAGCATTGTTCAGAAAGTGTTTAGAAATAAATATTTAATTCCTCTGATTCTCTGATCAAAATATTAATTGAAAATATTTAGGTTCAGAAGTGAGGAAGTGTTAATTTTTTTGCTTTTTTTTAATGACATTACACTATACACCAGTATAAGGTGTGGTCGTGGTTCCCTTGACTAATCCCTGTCAGGAACTAAATAAAACAGAACATTTTTAATATAATGTTTAAAGAAACCAACCAGAATATGAAAAAGTCCCAAAAATCATCTTCACGTTCTTTCTGAATCATCATCATTACTGTTTACCAGAACAAACTGACTAAACTCAGATTTTAAAGATTTTATTCCTGAAAAAAAAAAAAAAAAACTTTTTTCAGCAGAAAATACAGACAGTAAGTCAAATGATGCCTTAACAGAAAGAACACGGCATTACAATAATCAAAACATAAAGTAACATTTTGTAAAAGTAAATTTTGCACTCCAGCGATAATTTGGAAATTTCTTTAAATTGTTAGTCTTACTTTTTTTATTATAATTACTCAAGGGAAAAAAAAACAAACACAAATAAACGTTTAAAGGACATGATGCTGAATCACCACAATCATAAGTCAAACTGGATAATAATAATAATAATAATAATAATAATAATAATGAACAGCAAAGCGTTTGCACTTTGTTAATAATGGCTGGTTATTGTAAGCAGTTACAACTACAACACTGATATTAAAAATAATCTATTTCAAAAAGTATATATACATCAATAGAGTTTCGATTGTGAAAGTAAAATTTTAGACATATCTAAGAGAAAAATGGAGAGAAAAAAAAAAGACAAAATGCGTCTGTTCAGGTCTGAGGCGAGGTCGGTCAGTACATCACACAGTTCTTTTTCTTGACCAGGACTGATGAGGAAGCAGAGGAAGCCATTTATTTGGGTAGCACTGAGCTGAACAGTTGCATTAACTGCGCCATGTGTTTTTCATCAGCTCTTCGTTTCATGTTTTCAAGTTTCCTCACTCGGTCTGTGTTTCCTGTTTCTTTGACTTTCTCAATCAAAAAGTCCAGATACAGCAGTGTATACACGGAGTCAGATGCTAATGCGATCCCCTCGAGCATGACAACACACCGATAACACTCGTCCACCAGTCTGACTTTTTCTTCGTCCATTTTTGTTATTTCATTCTCCAGTCTAATTATCAAGCTCTTTTTGTCTCCAGCCTCTGTCTCATATTTCCTTTTCAGATCTTCATTAGTCTTCTTGACCGTCCTCGTCTTTGTCTCATACATTTTCCTTTCTTTAACATGTTCAGTAAAGCGACATCTTCTCGTACACACTGTGCAATTCCCCTTCTGCATGACGCTACACCAGGAAAGATCTTTGACCCACCAGCATCCTGGGTAATGACAGTTCTCTTCACACCTTGTACAGCACGTCGCCTCTTTCCACCCAAAGTGCCACCACTGATAGTCTATCGGGACCTTTTCTTTGTAAGCCTCGATCACCTCAATTTGAAAGTCATCCACAAATCCGGTATTTTTCTCAAGTTGCTGTAAAGCCTCTTTTATCTGCTTAAGTTCGTTTTGCTTTAGTTCTGCCAGTGTGATTCGGTCCTTCATATTGAAGATGGATGCTGTGAGTTGTTTGCGGTTTCTCAGCACTGCCTCAGTCATCTTGGTGCTTATGGGGTTACTTTTATTCAGAAAGGTCAGAAAGCTCCCCATTGCTTTGTTTAACAGAGTCCATGCTGATTCATAATCCTCTAAAGTTTCCTCATCATTCAGGTCTTCACAGTGAAAGCTGTCGAACCTGAAATACACCGGCTCTCCGTTATCAGTCCGAGCACACGGGATTTTAGATTCTTTGATGGCTTTAATGGCATTATTAGGTTTCCTGGAGGCGTGTGTGATGAACACAACAATGTTTTTCTCCACATCGTAGCCAAATAACGAGAGAACAGCATTAAACACATATCGCTGTCGGTCAGTGAGACGAACGGTGACTGAAGTCACAACAAGACACACTGCATCGATTTCATGAACTCCCTCTTTAAGTCTGAATAACTCAAGTAAACTTTCAGCAATTTGTACATCCTTCTCTATGCCTTCTGTGCTTCCAAATCCAGGCGTGTCGATGACGGTCAGAGAGAACGGGCAGTGTTCAGTAAACACATCATACACTGTTACTACATTTGTTTTAGAGCCTGTTTGATTTTCTGTTGTCTCTATGATCTCACACCAGATTCTGTCGTCACTCCTAACACCCAGCATGTAGTTGACCATGGCGTTGATGAGAGTCGACTTTCCTGATCCTGTTTCTCCAACAAGTAATATGGTTTTATGAGGCTTACTGTTGTCTCTTTTCCTAAACACAACTCTCTTCAGTCTTTCATCATCAATTACAGTCCTTGTGTTAATGATGCATCTTTTGATTAATCCTTTTATTTGTCTGCTGTTCCTGTTGATTTCATTTAGGCGTTCTTCCACCGAGGTGTACAAATCTTCGTTCCTACACAAAAAAAATGCAGGTGCATATTTATTGAATTTATTACACTATGACTTTAAACATTTATCCTTTACACTAGTCCAATGTCTTATTGTCTTTTTCTGCAAACAGCAGCTACGTTCTTTACAAACATTGTTAGCTATATATTTCTTATATGATTAATTATGATCGGACTTACAGGTTTCGTATTGCTTTCAAAATGCTAAAAGAACAAACACTGCTTTACTGGTTTACACAGTTTACTGTATATACTGTAACCACACCCTGTTCATACAGTTAGTGCTTCCAGTTGGCCAATCATGTGGCAGAAGCACAATGCCTAAAATCATGCAGATACTGGTAAAGCAAAAAAATCCTAGTAATGTTCTGGCCATCGCTGTGGCATCTAGATGTTCTCCCAAGATCGTATTGAGCACAGGAGGCATTTCCAAGCTGTTGTTAGTCCAGCATTGAACATCCCCCAGCTATATGGGGTAGTTGCTCTCTGTTATGGATATACAGCAGTTTGTTAAATGACAAGAATCATGATGTTGATTAGCCTGAAGCATGGATTATTAGCATGATCATTACAGCTTTGAAAGCTGAGCTGCTTGAGCAGAGTGTATAGACGTGTGTGAGGACTGTTGCAGCGCTGTATTGCAGTCTTTTAGTAAAAGATCAACTGAGGGCTTAATCACACTGATCCAGTATCATCAAGAAGTCAAATGATATTGAGAGTAATGCAGAAAATTATTAATGAAAATGAACATAGAATGATCTTAGATCTTAGAGTCACACATTAATTCCGAAGGTGAACATGCAACTTGTTCAGGGTGAGCTAAATTTGAATTAATTGATGGCACCCAGCTTCTCAGGCGTGCCAGCAGCTTCTGGTAGAAGCATGGTCTTACAGTACTTCAAGTTGCTCCAGGAGCTCCGAAATGTTCAGTTTTTGTTGCTTTCAAAATGAAGAAATGAATACGGTCTATATTTAAATATGTCACGGTAGTGTAACTCTCTAAGTAGCTCTTGTTCAGTTTAACCACACTATGATAACACTCCACCATCAGGACTTTTTTTTTTCCTTCTTTTTCTTGCTTTTTTTTATTTCTCTATCTATCTTATTTTCTGAGATCTTTTTCTCTGTTTCAAATTTCTCTTTCAGGTCTTTCATGGTTTTCATGACCTTCCTTGTTTTCACCTCATTGATAATCCCCTCCTTATTATGAGCAATGTGGTCACACTTTCCAGTACGCATTGTGCACGTCCTGTTATCAGACATGACACCACGCTGTGAGGGACTTCTGGCCCACCAGCATCCGGGATAATGGGTTTCTGTTCATCACTCTGACCAAATCAGCCTTTTTTTTTTTTTATTTGCATCTGGATCCCCTGCTTTGTCTTGTGTGACGAACAGAACAATGTTGTTCTCTGTATACAGTCGAATATAGAGGGTGCAGCATCGAAAAGATTCAGTTGTCTGTCAGTGAGTTGAGCTCTGTTTGATGCCACTATCTTCAATCAATCCTTAATTACAGTCCTTGTGGTTAGAATATATCAGCTGAAACCTTACCTGAAATCGGAATGAAGAGAATGGGCCATCGCTGGTATCTTGTTACTGGTGTCTGATATTAAGAAGTAAATCAGGGCAAAGTCTAAGTTTCAAGTAAGAAAAAAAATATATTATTCTCAGGGCAAAATTAATTACTGGCATGTTAAAGACTTGTTATGTACAGTGTATGTACTGAAGTCATTATGTGTGACAAAAAGTGATTATATACAGTATATATAGACACACACACACACACAGTCAATAAATTTTTGAACTTTTGTTTGTTTGTTTGTTCGTTTTGGCCTTTGCCCTCTGTACAACACCACACTGAATCTGAAATGAAACACTTAAGATGTGTACAGAGTCGAGAGTTTCAGCTTTAATTCAATGGGTTTAACAATCGTGTGGCATTAACCATTCAGGAATACACAACCATAAGTAATGGAACAAACTAACATAATTACAGCCTGAGGATTGGGTTTGATGCTTGAAAAGGATGAAAATCCTTTACAATCAGATTAATTTAATTTGCTTGATTACCAATCTGTACACAAAGTGACATATGAGCCTTTCAGTGAGTAGATATGAAAAATGTAAGTGTTCTTGATGTATACATTGTAGCTATGATGAATCACAGTACATTAACTTAAGATACTTTTGAACATTTACCCAAGTGAAAATGTAAATGGATGTTACTGGAATAATATTTTACCCTGTGGTATCGCTACGTTTACTTTCAAGTACAAAATTTGTAAACTTTGTCGAACAACAATTGATCAGGCTGAAATAAGGAGATTTATATTAAAGCTTTAAATTTACTTACGTCCTGGATGTTCTCCAGCAAGGCCTTTTCCCCTCGACACAAAATGGAGGGGCTGGATTTTTCTTTCATTTACACTTTCAATTACAGTGGAACCTCGGATTGCGAGTAACATGGTTTACGAGTGTTCCGCAAACCGAGCAAAGATTTTTTATAAATTTTTAATTGGAAACCGAGCAGCGCCGAGTATCATATATCACGCATGCGACTCTTATTTTGACACAGAGCATCACTCTCTCACCTTCCCCCCTATATACGCTCATGCCAGTCTCAGAGAGATTTCTTTTTTTCCTGTTAAAACGGTGTTTCCGTTGTGTGTGTGTGTGTATGTGTGTGTGTTTGTTGTGAATCTTAAAAAGCGAGGTGGGGAGAGGGAGTGTTACTGTGTAAAACGAGGCGAAGGAAGGGGCTAATTCCACACACACACAAACACACACACACGCACACACACACACACACACACACACACACACACACACACACATAGCGCCTGCGCGCACCAACAGAAACACTTATCTGTCAGGATTTATTTGTACTTTTAAGTACAAAAAAGTGCAGATTAATTTGTTTCATTTTCATTTTATAGATTGTATTAATTATTTTTATGTATTTATTTTTTGGGGCTGTGGAACGAATAATTTTTCATTATTTCTTATGGGAAATGATGATTTGGTTTACGAGTGTTTTGGAATACGAGCCCACTTCCGGAATGAATTATGCTCCTAATCCAAGGTTCCACTGTGCTGTTCTGATTCAGGGTTAAAATCAGGCAATATCTGTAAAGACCCCCACCTAATATATTTAAAATCTGCAATCTACAAGGGGTGTTCCAGCCAAGTGGGACTTTTGATTGTACAGAATAACAGAACACAGTTCTGAGAGTAAAAACTCCCATTTTTCTATATAATCCCCTGATACACTAATGCACAACAAGGACTTTAGATTCCTCGATGCCTCATTTCCTGGAGGCGTGTCTTTGTGAACACAACAATGTTTTCCTCCAGATCGTAGCCAAATAATGAGAGAACAGCATTAAAAACATACTGCTGTCGGTCATTGAGACGAACGGTGACTGATGTCACAACAAGACACACTGCATCGATTTCATGGACGCCATCTTTAAGTCTAAATAACTCAAGTTCAGCTATTTTTACATCTACCTACATGTAATGTAGAAATGAACAGGCTACCACAGAGTGAGCTATCAATCTCACACTCCAGAACTCCTCCCCTAGCCCAAGAGGCGCCATCCTGACTCCCTAATCTCATCCATGACACAAAGCAGTGGGAAATTTGACTCAGTCATGGAAAGGAAGTTTGCTGCACCTAGAGCCAACACCAGATGGCTAGGGTTAACCTCGAACAAGAAAAGTGTAAATCGGCAAACCGATAAATAAAGGAGAGACAAGTTTACAGCTTTACTTACAGATGGGGGGAAATCCCCCGAAGGGCAAAATAGATGCAAAAAGGAAACCATTTGTAGCAACTCCATCATCACTTAAAGTATCCAAACACATCACATACAGTACCTTTTAATGTGTTGGTTGATCTTCTTTTTCTTCTGTCCACCCACAACTGAATCCTGAACTGAGCAGCCTCCTGCTTGTATTCAAAGCAGCACCCGACTGTTAGCATCACGTGACTTACAGGAACAACACAACACAGAGACCGTTTCCAGAGTTTGACTTCCTGTGTATTGGTCTCTTTTTTCTTACAGATATCAAGTCAAGTCAAGTCAAGTCAAGTCGGCTTTTATTGTCATTCCAACCATATACAGTTAGTACACAGTGAAACGAAACAACGTTCCTCCAGGACCAGGTGCTACATACATGTAACAATGTACAACATAAATTGTACATGTTTAAGTTACTCTAAAAGAAGAACTATCAATATCTATACAAAAATACAAAAATAGACAAAGTGCACGTGCAAATGTGCAAACAAAGTGGTACATGACAAACACAACAATGTAAGACATAACAGTACTTTTTTGATGAAGGATGAATTGAGGTAGTGGGAAGAGCAGCAGTAAACAGTTTACCATTTTGACAGAAGTATTGTGTGCAAATAGCAATAAATAGCAATTAAATATTGTGCAAAAAATTGCGAGGAGCAGCACAGGTAGGTAGGTGTGAGCAGATTGGGATGGGTGTGCATCAGTGTGATTGTGCATGTGTGTTTATCAGTTCAGTCCAGATGTTATTTAGTTCGTCTGAGTGATTAGGAGACAGATGGCTTGCGGATAAAAACTGTTTCTCAGTCTGGATGTGAGTGCCCGAATGCTTCGGTACCTTTTTCCAGATGGCAGGAGGGTGAAGAGTGTGTGTGAGGGGTGTGTCCGGTCAGCCACAATGCTGGTGGCTTTGCGGATGCAGCGTGTGGTGTAACACTTTCATATGTTATGATATCATATGTTACTGGCACCATCAGGTCATGCATTAATGCCTACATTGTTTTACTTAAGTAACCAATAATGGAAATTCATTTGGTGATAGTTTTAAATATACAATGATTATGTAATTTACCATTGTTCAAAGTGTTTGTAACTTCAGCAAAAGATCTTCCTTTCCGGTTGCTGGTACTGAATTATTGCAGCATGGTGAGAAGCTGGTGGCTAAAAGGCCAACTTATTCCCTAAGATATAAAAAACTACAGTAGGCACCTTGGTCATGTTGCTGCAGCAGGTACAAAAACAGCCTGTCCACTCGTGATAAACACGGAGTTAAAAATTCATGAAAAAACAGCATAGACCATCATAGCTGGTGACCATTATACCAGCATATGTTGTGTTTTGGTGCTGCTATGCTGGTGCTGGTATGCTGGTTACTTTACTGGTATGCTGGTCACTTTATGCTGGTCCACAGCATATCAGCATTCATTTTGCTGGTATGCTGGTGACCAGCATTCCAGTGCCATTATACTATGCTGTTCACCACCCCATCTAATGTAGGTACTGTATGGTATAAAAGCCAGAATACATGGAAGGTTGTCATCCAATATGTATAATATAAAACAGAATCAGTATAAAATTGTGTAATATGTAACAATATATACAATGTGTACATTTGTAACAATATGGTAATTTAACAATAAACAGCAAACACGTTTTGATTTAAAAAAAAAAAAAAGAGTGATCTTGGCCCTCATTCTTTATTTAGGGCTCTGCAGGTTTATGGGCCCTGAAGTAGTTCTGACATGTCCTGACATTTGTGTATTTTTCTTACTTATAAACATATAAATGTCCCCTCTTTCACCTAGTGCAAAGTAAATGTCCAGGATTGTGGGAAGAGTGACACAGATGATCTTATACACAGAAGGCACATTCCTGTCATACTGTAAATATGGCAGTGCAAACAGACATTCAGGGTAAAACAGTGGGAACAGGAACAGTGCACTATGAAGAAAGGGTGTTAGTTAGGTTTGTAAAAGCCCACTTTTACACCATATACACAGTCAGACATCTTTGTGCCTCTCTCGAAAAGCAGTTCTTGTTTAACTCAAGACACAAGTGAACATGGCATACCTGGCATTTCCATGGTGTTTATGGCTGCTTAACATAAACTGATTCGCAATTCACACAGACCCTGTGAGCAGCAGTGGTAACATTCCTGGGATCTGAGGTCAGTCCATGTGCTGGTTGTGTGCAGTCACAGGTGAAGCCTTATCGTGTGGTCAACTGCTTAAAAAAATACAAGCGATCCGTCCCGAATCCAGACCCCAGTCATGGTCGAGGTTCCCATGACATAGTGATGGTCCGTCTGTATCTTGCCTGCTTGTTTGCATTTGGTCTCTATAAAACAGGTGGCTGATTATTTTCATGGTCACAACGATTTATAAAAAAGGAAACCTTTGCAATGTTTAGGCAACAGGAGCTAAAGTGTTTGTGATAAATATTCTAGATAGCAGTGTCATAAGCTAACCAAAACCTGAACCAAATTACTACCATAACATGAAGCTATCCAAAACAGGGTGAATATATTATAAACATTTACACCACAGCTGATACTGACAACCATCTGTAATCTACATACTGTAAGGCATTAGCTTAGCCACCATGAGCTAACCTGTTTGTGCTAAGCTACAGTACATAAGGCAGTATTTAGCAGTGTTATCGACATGCTAACCAAACCATGTAAGTGACATTAAATGACAATGTTTCACATAAACTGGCAAAAGCTTGTGAGAAAATGAGGAAAAATAAATTAATATTAGTTTTATATGATCAGAATAAGGATTATATACGATTTAAAAACTTACCCATGGTAACAGCTTGCTGGATTCTCCTCCTTTGTTCTCTGTTGGAGTCTCAGTGCTGTTCTGAGGTAAATCTAAACTCCTCCCACTGTACAGAACATTCTGTAGAGCTTCAGAAACCTGTACAGCGCGTAACATTTTCCACACGCACAGAAAACCTATCGGATCTACTGTGTGTGTGTGTGTGTGTGTGTGTGTGTGTGTGTTCCCTGCTGAAAAATCCAGCATAGACCAGCATGATTTAGTCGTTTTAGTAGTTTAATCTTTAAAAGATGGAATTAGATCTCCTTTAGAAAAAGTTTTAATTTGTAGTCAGTAATCAAACAGTACTTGTAATCCATATTAGTAAAAGAAAAGTTGTCTGGACATTGGTCAGAACTCGATCTTTCATGATATCTACACATTTCATACATTGACGACCAGAAATAAGTCTCAGAAAATACATAAGTATGAATGCTTGTATATTTGTGTCTGTTCATCTGTCTGCCCCACCAGATTTTGTCTCAGCATCACACAAAACTGTCTGAACAGAATTTACTGAATCTTCTGCAGTACTTCGATCTCTGGCTGAAGTTTAATCTGCACCATCAGTGAATCTAAATGTGGAGTAAAAGTGATGTTATGAACAGTTATGTGTGGTATTTAATAATCTACTTAAAAATAATCTACTAATGCGCTACTGTCTCAATGTAAACAAACACCTGCACCAATAAATATTAATGAGAAAAGATAAAGTGAATATTTTGACTGGGATTAGTTCATATTTTCACTTTGGCTGAAATAACAGCGCTGAAGTGGTAGAAGTGAATTTTAACACGCTGGAGTTGTTTTAAGACAAAACTTCTGTAACAGGCGGTTGCCTAGTCACCACAGCCATTTCACCACCGAAGCTAAAAGTTAACGCTAACGCTAAAAGCGTAATACTTTGTAAACCCGAATGCGGGATAGACTATCCGATGCGCATGAGGTTTTTTTTGTTCTATGTTTGTGTCTAAATATATTCCCGAGGATTGGGGTATGCGTCAGCTGAAACCTCCGCATCACCGGCGGGGTCTGGGGAGTGTGCGCGGGACCAAATTGTTAGTTACTATTCCAATAATAGTAGCGTGTTTGTTAAGTATCCGATCTACTTTTTCCATTTCTCATCTGTGACTCTAATTTTTTTTTGTTGCAGGCAGACAACCTGAAATAATCGATTACATTAAAGCCTAATAATTAATTAAACTGTAGCTTATTCGTATTTTTAATCTTTTGATTATTTCTACACTTCTTTTGCAGTCAATGAGGGGTACTTCAGCTGTAGAACATAAAAGTGACCAGCTAAAAGTTTTAGCTAAATTAAAATGCAATACAACCATTGCTCCTATTTTTTAATCATTAACAAAATAAATTGTTTGATGTCCTGATGAATATATAATTAATGTAATAAAAAACATTGCAGTTAGAGTTATTGTGACTTTTACATTGTGCATTTATTAATTAATTACTGTGTCTGATGTTTATTTTATACCCTTATTAAAGAGGACGCAGTGAAGTGTGTCGCATGTAATGTTCTAATATAGGAACTAATTTAAAAATAACTAACGTATGGAGTGAAAATGAAACATTCCTTTGCCAATTTCAACATCAGTTTCTTTGTCAGCTCTTGAAGATTCCGGAATCAATCTGTGTTTCCTGTTTCGCTAGATAGATCATTTATATGCAAAAAAGTTATTATATAAATTTTTTGAATGCATAAATTTCATTCTGAGGTAAATGTCAGTCTGAGGTAACTTTTAGTCTGACGTAAATTTCATTCTGAGGTAAATGTCAGTCTGATGTAAATTTCAGTGTGATATAAATTTTATTCTGAGGTAAATTTTAGTCTGATGTTAAAGGATAAATCTGGTGTAGATTTTAGTCTGATGTAATTTTTCAGTCTGAGGTAAATGTCAGTCTGATGTAAATGTGTGATATAAAAAGTGTGATATAAATTTTATTCTGAGGTAAATTTTAGTCTGATGTTAAGTTCAGTCAGATGTAAATTTCATTCTGAGGTAAAGGATAGATCTGGTGTAAATTTTAGTCTGATGTTATTTTTCAGTCTGAGGTAAATGTCAGTCTGATGTAAACGTCAGTCTATGGGAAATTTCATTCTGAGGTAAATTTTAGTTGGGTGTAAATGTTAGTCCGGTGTACTTTTTAGTCTGAGGTAATTGTCAGTCTGAGGTAAATTTCAGTCTGAGGTAAATATTAGCCTGATGTAATTTTCATTCTGATGTAAATGTCAGTCTGAGTTAAATTGCAGTTTGGTGTAAATATTAGTCTGATGTAATTTTCAGTCTGAGGTAAATTTTATTCTAAATGTAAGTTTCAGTGTGAGTTAAATTTCAGTCTGATTTAAATTTCATTCTGAGGTTAAAGTTTGGTGTGAGGTAAACCGGAAAACACAACATATTGGAATACGGTCAGTTTAAACTGGTAAAATTCAGTCCAGGTAAATGTCAGTCTGGGATTAAATGTCAGTCAGCTTATTAAGATGCAGAAATGTAAAAATATATTTATTAGAATGCAGGATCAAAACCTTAAAATTATTTAAAGACGCCAAACGTATAAAATCTAAGTTGAACAGAGCTTGAACAGTTTTGAACAGTTATATACGTGAGGCTGGTGTGTTTCCGCTTATCATTCTGAGGCGCCCATTACCGAGGAGAGCTTAGCTAACATTAGGTACACTGTATAGGAGCTAGTGAGCTAAACATTTATAACCGCATCTATCTTTTTTTCCCCACTTTCACTTTCTCCACATTCAGCATACTGCTAAATTTCAGTGTGATGTAAATTTCAGTCCATGCGAATGCCCCGGGTTTGATTCCCAGTCAGTGCCCAAATCGCAGTCACTGGATGCAGTGCCCGTCCCAAGCCCGGGTAAAATGGGAGGGTTGCGTCAGGAAGGGCATCCAGCGCAAAACTTGTGCCAAGCTTGTATGTGCAGACCAAGTGTCCACTGTGGCGACCCCTTGCTGGGAGCAGCCAAAAGACCATCAACTATTAACTATTTTAAAATGTTTAAATCTGAAAAATAACAGAATCAGTCCATGACGGAGATGAAGTTCTGAGACATTAAACCTACCATATTCCTGTATTTGTTTGTTTTTTCCAGAGCTTTCAATCATTTCCCAACATTTCCAAGACAATTGTGCAGCTCTTGGCATACTGACACTTTAAGTAGTAGGATTTTTTTTTAAGGCCAGCTTCCCCACCCAATTTTTTTTGTTGTTGTTTATTATTACGTCTTGAAAAAAATTATTGCTTTCTATCAAATGCATGTTAATTAAAAGTAATAAATGTGTTTTTTATCTTGTCAATAAATACCTGATACAAAAAAAAAAAGCTATTATTAAAAATAAATGAAACATGTTTTGGTGAGGCTGCCAATAAGGATTATTTGTTCTCATATTATTTCTGTCCATGTCCAAGCCTCTTTCCGATTGTTTGGGGCATCTGGAAAAAGGCTTGTCCGGAGAAGTAAAGGTGACGCTACCATCAGTCCTGTGTCATGCCAACAGTAAAGCATCCTGAGACCATTCATGTGTGCGGTTGATGCTCATCCAAGGGACTGGGCTCACTCACAATTTTGCCCAAAAACACAGTCATGAATAAAAAATGGTACCAAAACACCCTCCAACAGCAACTTCTTCCAACAATCCAACAACAGTTTGGTGAAGAACAATGCATTTTCCAGCACGATTGAGCACCGCGCCATAAGGCAAAAGTGAGAACTAAATGGCTCGGGGAACAAAATTTTAAGATCCCCAGATTTTAATTCCATTGAGAACTTGTGGTCAATCCTCAAGAGGCGGGTGGACAAACAAAAACCCACTAATTCTGACAAACTCCAAGAAGTGATTATGAAAGAATGGGTTGCTATCAGTCAGGATTTGGCCCAGAAGTTGATTGAGAGCAGCCCAGTCGAATTGCAGAGGTCCTGAAAAAGAAGCGCAAACAGCAAATACTGACTCTTTGCATAAATGTCATGTAATTGTCGATAAAAGCCTTTGAAACATATGAAGTGCTTGTAATTATATTTCAGTACATCACAGAAACAACTGAAACAAAGATCTAAAAGCAGTTTAACAGCAATTAGAGCTGCACAATTGTCTTGGGAATGTTGGGAAAAGATTCAAAGCTCTGGAAAAAAAAAAATACAGGAATATGGTAGGTTTAATGTCTCAGAACTTCATCTCCGTCATGGACTGATTCTGTTATTTTTCAGATTTAAACATTTTAAAATTATTTAAAATTATTAAACATCAATTTAGTGATGCATTTTAATACTTTTCTGTGTAAATTCACCACACTGACTCCAAAACCCAAAAGTTTGCGCTCTAAACTATTCACACATTGGCATGCAGCACAGCATCATGTATAGAAGGATCAAATTATTTGCAACGTTTATTTAAAATTGTAACAAAATCTAAAAACAAATATTGAATGGTTTATTTATAAAATCCTGAGAGATATAGAATCACAATACAGATCGAATCGGCACCTGGGTATCGTCTTAACGTCGTATCAGCTGGGCCCATTGATTCCCATCCCTACTATAGTGTGTGCACCGTACATCCTTGTCCCAGCAGCTGCACTGCAGTGGTGGCTCACTGGGTAAGTTGATGGACCATAGAACACTAGATGTGTTAAATTCCAGCAGCATTAAACAGTTAATGCTGGACGGACAACTGGACGGAGCGAGGCCCATAACCCCTAAACTGTTCAGTTGTATAAATGAGATAAAATAAAAGTCGCTCTGGATAAGAGGGTCTCACAAATCCCATAAATTTGAAATGAATTTAGGAATGTTACTGTCACAAACAAATCTGTAAGCCTGGGGAATTTATTCCATCTTTCTCTTAGCACCTTACTTTTCTGTAATCAGGCTAAGAAGCTAAGAGAGCTCAAGTCTAACTGTATACCTGCACATTGGTCATGTGACCATCCTGGATTCCATACACAAATCAGGGATCTCGTGATCTACACTTGACTCCTGGATGGAGGGATTGTGAGCACGAGTATGCGTCTCAGAGCGAAGCTACTGTACCTGAAGCTACTCTGCAACAAGTAGCTCCAAGTTATTATGCTAACATTCAGTTTCCTGTATTAGCAATCACTGGTGAACCTCCACTGTTTGTGGTTTGCCCCTCCAACACTGTCTGTAAAATCCACGGGGTAAATGGATTGAAATGACTAAATACTACACTTTATCTCTTATTACACTTTATCACGTTAAGGATCCGTTCAAAAAAAGAACAAATTGTTCATGAACGACCCATCACTACTGCAATACATTCGGTTTATGTCAGACATTGAGATCTTTCCCAAACATTAGGCAGATCTACAGTATATGTGGCTCATGAGAGTACTGTTTTTTTGTTTTTTTAACCACAAACAATCCAAATAATTATACATTTTTCTTATTTATTTTAAATGAAGATTAGAAGCATTTGTGTGGAGGGTCATTTAAAGATAGAAAGCAACAAATAACAACTCAGGTCTGATACCAGCCAAACCTACCGTCATACTGAACTGAACTTATAATGAAATAAACGTCCTTATTGTGTGATGAAATAACATTTAACTTTTAAATTGCTAAGACATTAAAACTGGTGCAGCAGGTGTGTTCTGCCTCAGGCATCAGAAATCGAGCCATGAAAGATTGATCAATTAGCTCAGATCTGAAGGAAGGTAAACTCACCTAGGAATCTGTGAACTAATCAGGAGTATTTTCCCCAATAACATTTCTTTCCATGGCCCGAGTCATTTTATTCTTAGCCAGAGCTAATTAACTGAATGGCCCTTTTATTTGTACTGAATGATATTAGACAATAAAGGCATATTTATGATTATATATACTCTAATGATCATTATTCTAAAATATAATAATAATAATCATAATAATCATAATAATAATAATAATGTTGTTTTTTATTAGTTGACTACTTACAATCCGTTACCCATCAAAATCAGTGCAGAATAAAGTTATCAGCGCCTCAGTGTGGTTGTTAACTGCAAGTTAACTGCATGTGGTTTTGCTGACTGGTAATAAAAAGCCACAACTATTAGATCAGAATTATAGGCAAGAAAAAACAGAGTTAAATAAAGTGTTTTAGTAAGAAGAATTAAATTACCATTGGTGAAGATTTTGCATTTGTAGTTAAAACTGGAAACTTGAAAAAAGTAAAGTAGTTTATTTACTATTTTTGATCTTAGCTGCTGAAGTAGTGAAACCACAAAGAATGAAATAATGTTTTATTATTGTTTTTATTAATGCATGGTATTAACATTATTAGCATAATGCATTGTATTAGTACTTATATCATGAGCAACAAAACCTGTATCATCAGAATCATTGGGCAGACACAAAAAAACACCACAGTAAATTGTTAAAAGTAATAAAGAGGAAAACTGATTTAAAAGAAATATATATATATATATATAGTTTTTGTATCAGTTGGCTTTTAGGATTTTTACTATATTACAATTGTTTCATGTGTTGCATTATGTCTTTCCTTGATATGCTAACAACAAACAATTTACTGTATGTTTATATAATCAAATACTTACGGAAAGTAAAAAAAATACCCAAATACTTTGACACATAATCATAACAGGTAAATTACCACATATTGATTTTGAATAAAAGACATTGTAATGATTGATTTGGAAAATAACCAGCAAAGCTTATTCATTCTAAGGCCCTAATGACCATAGGAGGTTGTTTGCAAGCAGATTCACTAGTTAAAAGAAAACAAGGCGGCGGAAAGCCTAAGACTTAAAGGAATACAAAGTTTTATCTTTTGTATATGTGTGGAAGTAAGAATAATTATCAAAATAGTTATCAAAATGATTAATAAAACCAATCTTGTCTCAAGCTTAAATGTGTTTATATGATTTTAGCAAATTTCCCTCAGATTACTGGATGGATCACATTTTCTGGCCTGTCGGCGATACAACAATAATTCTACCAAAACCTTCAGACTGCATCGAATCAGAATTCTCATGAATTCCAAAATCTTTGTAGAAATTGAAGGAGTTTCTGGTTTTCAGCTTCACCTCTTTTCTTTATTTCTTCTAGCCGTTTCACTCGTTCTGGTCTTCCTGTTTCCTTCACTTTCTCAATCAAAAAATCCATGTGCTGAATGATGGACACAGAGTCACTCTTCAAAGCGATTGTACCCAGAGTCATCACACACTGATAACACTCCTCCACCAGTTTGACTTTTTGTCTTTCTTGTTCCTCTTTGTCAGATTTTAATCTGCTTATTATACTCTTTACCGTTTCAGACGTGTTCTCATATTTTCTTTTCAGTTCTTCCAAAGTCTTCTTGACCCTCCTTGTCTTCACCACATAGATCTTGTCCTCTTTGACATGGTCAGAGTAGGGACACTTTCCAGTACACACTGTGCACTTCCCCTCGGACATCACGCTACACCTAGAAAGATCTCTGACCCACCAGCATCCTGGGTAGTGACAGTTCTCCTCACACACACTGCAGCATGTGGCCTCTTTGCTTCCAAAGTTCCACCAATTACTTTCTATTGGCACCTTTTCTTTGTAAGGCTCATCTACCATACATTCTTTTATGAATTTTTCATTTATCTTCTTTTCTGTATCAAGTTGTTGTAAAAATGCTTCTGTCTTCTTAAGCTCTATTTGTTTGAGTTCTGCCACTGTGATTCGTTCCTTTATATTGTTGACGGATGCTGTCAGTTGTTTGCGTCTTTTCAGCACAATTTCAGTCCTCTTCAGACTTACACTTGGCCTTTCATTAGTAAAAGCCAGAAAGGCCTGCATAAATGTGTTGAACTGATCCCACGCTACCATGTAGTCATGGAATATTTCCCCATCATCAAAGTCTTCACAGTGACAGTTGTTAAACCTGAAATACACCGGCTCCCCTTTATCAGTCTTTGCACACACAACGTTGGCCTGTTTAATGGCCTTAATGGCATTTGTAGGTTTTGTGGAGGCGTGTGTGATTAACACAACAATGTTTTCCTCCACATCATTGCCAAACAAGGAGAGAACAGCATCAAAAATATACAGCTGTCTGTCACTGAGTCGAGTGGTGCTTGATGACATGACCAGACACACTGCATCAATTTCATGAACTCCATCTTTAGATTTAAACAACTCGTGTAAACTTTCAGCAATACTTAAATCCTCCTCTATACCTTCTGTGCTTCCAAACCCAGGCGTGTCGATGGCGGTCAGAGAGAACCAGCTGTGATCAATAAACACATCATACACCGTTACTGCATGTGTCTGAGAATCAGTTTGTTTTTCTTTTGTCTCTACAATCTCAACCCAGATTCGGTCTTTACTCTCAACACCCAGCATGTAGTTGACCATGGCGTTGATTAGAGTCGATTTTCCTACTCCTGTTTCTCCAACAAGTAATATGGTTTTATGCGGTTTGCTCTCGTCTTTATCTCCAAACTCCATTCTTTTCAGTCTGTCATCGTCGATTATAGTCGTTGTGTTTAGAATATATCTTGTGATGAACGCTTTTTTTGATCTGCTGTTAGTTCTGATTTTGTTTATTTGGTCTTCATTCCTACACAAAAATTCAAGTTTTACACATTTATAAAATACACATTCAGGATGTAAAGCAGATTAATCATACACATGTACATCATACATCTTTAAAGAAGAAAACCCTAACAAGTTGGTGCACACGTTTTATTTCTATATTTATTTTTCCCTTCAAATCAACACAGGGTCAAAAATGTAGATACAGATTCAAAGACGCCTAAAGAGCACGCCTAATATTTGGTTCAATGCCTCTTAGTGAGTTTCTCCTTTAACAGATTGGTTAACCTTTTGGTCGCCATCAACAAGCTTTGGGCAGAACTCCGGTTGGATATCTGACCACCCTTCATGGCAGAATTGATAATGTTTAATCAAATTTCTTGGTTTCCTGGCATGGACCTGACACACTCCACATTCTTTCTGATAGGATTGAGACTCTATGAATGTAATCATCCATTCCACAACCAGCTGATGATTTAAGGTTCTGCTGAAGAATTCTGAGGTTCTCCTTTTGATTCCTCTTCCAGAACTTGGCAAAGTGGTTCCACCTCCAAATAACTTATGCTTGCATACATAATCTTCAGTAGTTTAGAATTTGATCTGAGAAATGTTCCTGACTTGTGTAAATCCCCCATTATGTTTCTCAGATCTGCACTAAGACCCTGTTTGTGATCTGTTGTGCTCAATCCAATGAGTGCTGTCTCACACACCTTATTTTTATATTGTGCCCATTGTTTTTTTTATTACAGATGTACTATGTTGTGCAATTATTCTGCCCCAGAAAAACTGTTTCATGACATAACTAAAAGCTGACTATAGCTGAGACCTTCATGTTTATGATGAGTGTATGTAAACTTCTCACCACAGCTGGAGTTGTCAGTTGAGAACTTACCTCGGAGCAAAATATCGTGCCATTATGAGTATCTTGCTGCCGATGTCTGGTATAAAGAAACCAAAAAAATAAATCAGAAAAAGCAATTGTTCACAGCTCAGGATGCTGTGGCAAGGTTGCAGTTGCTGGTGGCTTTTGCAAAGCAAAACACGAGAGCATCCTGTGTGGGCAAGGTGACTGCAACTGTTTTTTACAAACAAATGCCAATCATGTAAAAATGGCAATTTCCTCTGGAGTGTTAACTTGTTAATAATAATAATAATAATGTAGAGGCTATAGAAATAATTGAATTATGTAATCTCTATTATTGAAGTATTAAATAATAAACATTGTGCAGCAGATGGCTGTACTAATATCATCACTGAGTCTTAATGATAATGTTGAAATTACACCATCACTACATGACAAAACATTTACAGATTTTGCCAGGTAAGTATCACTTATAGAATTAACATTTTTACACACAAATCTAGGCAAAAATATTTTTTTAAAAACAATCATAATAAACTTTATCCCAAAATGTGGGCATGGTTTCATTTAAAGGGTTTTTAAATGTGAATTTCTCCAAATTGTACCAGAAGCGTAATGTACGTGGACTTACATGTAATGAAACGGTTTGCGGTCAGACAGTGGTTGTCCAAATATTCGTGATTTTCACTTCCTCACATCCACTATATACAGACAACAGTACAAAAAAAAAAAAAACAATTAAAAAGGTAAAATATTTGTTCTTTAAAGACAAGCTGTTTAGCCAGAACTAAACTAAAAGTCACTCTGGATAAGAGCTTCTGGCAAATGTCTTTAACATTTACATTTAAATGTAAATATGATGGTTTAAAGATAGGATATTTATTCAGATAAAAAAAAAAAAAGACTAAATTAATAGCATTTTAAATTAGAAACTGATAACTACTCTCAATATTGCAGTATTTTTTTCCTTGTATTAGTAAGTATAGGTAAATTACATTTGCTCATAAAATGTAGGGAAAGTTGTAGCATCTTTCACATGAATTAGCATTAAATATTTCAATTAATAAAATATTTATTGCATGTATCAAAAGGAAAAAAAGCAGCATCCTGCAGAACCACCAACAGTTCTTCTGAGGACTCTGCCTGTTGCACCCGCTTCTGGTTTTGCATGCAACATGAAACATTTGATTTTGTGGTGGAATACTGAAAAAACATAGTTTGTACAAAAAACAGAGTGCCTAAGACTTTTGCACAGTATCCATTTCTCACCCCCGCCTCCCCACCCCCAAAATATAATGCAAGATATAAATGAAGGAATCCATCTGAAACATCTCCATAATCAAACAAACACATCACCTACCTGAGTTGGTGTTTTTTCTTTTGTTCCCCCAGAGAAATCTGATCTGGGCAACATGCTGCCTGTATTTAAAGCAGCTGTCAGCATCATGTGATTTACAGGAACTCTGTCCTGATTGAAAAACACTGATAGAGCATTTTCTGAGTATGGGTTCATCTTCTTGATTATTTATCCACTATTTATTACAGATGGCAACATAACCAGACCAAATCAGACCAAGTTGATGAGAGGGCAGCCGACGGTTTTCTGGGCAGTTGTAATGACCCTCTGCAATGCCGTTCACTGGGCCACAGTGCAGCTGCTGTACCACACACATGTCAGTATACTCTCAATAGAGCATCGATAAAAAGACACCAGCAGTCTCTGGGAGATGTTGTTCTTCCTGAGCATTCTCATGGCCTTTTTCACCATCTCTGAGGTGTTTACACCCCAACTCAGATCCTCCTCAACATGTACTCCCAAAAAGCGGAAGTATGGAACCCTCTCTACACAGTCCCCGCTAATGAACAGTGGTGAAATGTCCATTTTTTTCCTCCTAAAATCTATGATGACCTCCTTGGTCTTAGAGGTGTTGAGGAGCAGATTATTTTCTCCACAACAGGCTGTTCGCCGTTCCACCTCATACCTGTAGGCAGACTCGTCCCCCCCAAAGATGAGCCCTACTATCGTTGTGTCATCTGCAAATTTGACAAGGGTGTTACTATGCTGGACAGGTATACAGTCGTAAGTGTACAGGGTGTAGAGCAACGGGCTCAGAACACAACCCTGTGGTGACCCGGTGCTGAGGCTGAAGGCCGGTGATGTATGTGGGCCCACTCGCACCCTCTGACTGCGACCACACAGAAAGCTCCTAATCCATACGCAGATGGAATATGGAAGTCCCAGGTCCACTAGTTTGTCCATCAGTTTGTGGGGGAGGATGGTATTAAACGCAGAGCTGTAATCCACAAAAAGTAGCCGCACATAGCTTCCCGGGTGCTCCAAATGGGATAGCGCAGCCTGGAGAGCTGTTAATATGGCGTCCTCTGTGGATCCGTTTTCCCTGTATGCAAACTGGTGTGTGTCAAAATTTGGTGGGAGGAATGAAATTATGTAACTAGGTACCAGCTTTTCGAAACACTTCATCACCACAGGGGTGAGTGCAACTGGCCGGTAATCACTGTAACTGTTAATTTGTAGTTTTTTAGGCAGGGGGACTATAGTTGAGGAGTTTAGGCAGGGTGGAACAGTGGACTGAGATAAGGACTGATTGAAAATCCTAGTGAGGACTCCAGCCAGCTGGTCCGAACAATCCTTCAGCACCCCTCCAGAGATGCCATCCGGTCCTGCAGCCTTCCTGGTGTTTATGGTCCGCAGGGTATGCCTCACCTCCCACTCTTCTACTGTCCATGCTTTGTGAGCACCCGATGTAAGTATGGGTGCAGCTGGTTGATCTACCTCAAAACGGGCAAAGAAGTAGTTCAGCTCCTCTGCCAGCGAGGCATCACCATCAGCAACACCAACGTTGGTCTTGTAGTTGGTAAGATGCTGAATTCCCTGCCACACCTGCCTGCTGTTGTTACTGTCCAGATGGTCCTCGATTTTCCTCCTGTACCTCAACTTAGCCTCTCTGATGCCTCTCTTTAGGTTGGCTCGGGCTGTGCCGTAGACAGCCGTGTTGCCAGACTTGAAGGCGATGTTTCTCTCCTTCAGACGCTTCCGGACCTCCTTGTTCATCCAGGGCTTTTGGTTGGGATAGATCCATATGCGTTTGTCCACTGTGACAGTGTCTATGCAGTTCTTAATGTAACAGAGAACACTGTCCGTGAACACTTCCAGGTCTGGATCTTCAAAGACATCCCAATTTGTCCTGTCAAAACAGTCCTGTAGCTGCTGCGAGGCTCCAGCAGGCCATGTTTTAAAAGTCTTTGTAATAATAAGAGCAGTTTTCCTGAGGGGAGCATATGCAGGGACTAAAAGTAAGGACATGTGGTCAGACTGGCCCAGGTGTGGTAGTGGTCTTGCCCTCTAGCCTAGCTTGATGTTTGAGTAGACTTTGTCCAGTGTGTTTGCTCCCCTAGTAGCACATTTTACATGCTGGTGAAATTTGGGGAGCACTAACTTTAGGTCTGCCTGATTAAAGTCCCCTGCTACGATGTGTACAGCATCAGGATACATGCTCTGCCATCTGCTAATGCTACCATGTAAATGTCCTATAGCCGAGCTAGCATTAGCATCAGGTGGAATGTAAACAGCAGTTATCATGACCACATTAAACTCTCTCAGTAAGTAAATGGACCAGCATTTAACAGTCACATACTCCAGGTCTGGGGAGCAGTGGCTTTCTACAGTCATTGTGTTAGTACACCAGCCGTTATTGACAAACACAGAGCCCCCCTCCTCTGCTCTTACCGGAGTCCCTTGTTCTGTCATGACGCTGTGTTGTGTAGCCTGCTAGCTCGATAGCAGAGTCCGGGATGAGTGAATGAAGCCAGGTCTCTGTGATAAACAAAATACAGCTGTCCTTCACGATGGTATTAGACGCCACCTGTAGCCTCAGTTCATCCATCTTGTTGGTAAGTGATCTGGCGTTCGTCATAAAGAGGCTGGGAAGCGGTGGTCTGTGTGGCTGGCTCCGTAGCCTAACTAGCACGCCGGCCCTGCAGCCTCGCTTCTGCTTCCTCTCCCTGTGCCGCCTTCGCTTCCTTATCGCGGGGATGGTAATCCACGGAGAGCCGGGGCTTCTCGCTATGTCCACCGGGATCTTATGTGCGCGTAGAAACTCGGCTGTAATACTCCGTTCGCAACAGACTCCTATCTTGAGAAGATCATGCCGGCTATAGATGTTATTTGCGCAACAAGCATCTAGAGTAGCACTGTGCCGCTGCAACAGTGTGCGCCGCCATCTTGCTTTGTTTCTGTGATTCTTGCTTTGATTCTGTGGACGTCTGTGGATGATAACCTGAGGATAGACTATGAGTCGCACCAATGAGTTTTCAAAAACGTTCCAAAATTGTGGGCCTCGATCTGATACAATGTCAGTGCGGAGACCATTAAGACGAAAAATATGAAGTATAAGTAACTCAGCCATCTATTTGGCGGAAGGAAGTCTGAGGAGCGGGACAAAATGGGCCACATTGGAAAAGCAGTTAATGATGGCTAGAATGTAATTATCGCCATTGGAGATAGAATGTGTGACCAAGGGTGGTGAGGGACTGGGAGTGGTCTAAGGAGGCCTGCTGGTGGCCTATTGCTGCCTTTTTTTTTCCTGTCACATGCTGCCACATTCTTGATGATGTCCTCCTTCAATGTGGGCCACCAGAAACGCTGCTGTACTGTATAATGAACTGGTATGTGTGCCCCCAGGGTGGCAGGCAAACTTGTCCCAATTCCAGAACCTGTGTGTGCATGGTTGAGGGAATGAAGAGGCGATCTTGGGGGATGTTATTTAGAGCAGAATCCTGGGCATGGGCTTGCCTTACTTGTATTTCTATGTCTAGCAACACGGACGCCAATAAACAGCAAGGATGGAGAATGGTCTCCCGGTCCGAGGGGCCTTGGTCCAGAGAAAACTGTCGGGACAGAGCATCTGGCTTTGAGTACGAGAGGGTGAAATTAAACCTGGAGAAAAATAGGGACCACTTGATCTGTCTGGCATCGAGTCTCTTAGCTGTTTTTAGATACCCCAGGTTTTTATGATCAGTCAAGACGAGAAAGGGGTGTTCGGTTCCCTCCAGCCAGTGTCTCCACAAAAACAGGACTGCAGCTTGTTATTTTGAGTCCTTTAAGGCAATACTTCACCCATCCCTGTTTTATAGGCATACACCTCTACTACAAATTGTAATGAGGGATCAGGGAGTAACCAGGACCGTAGATCCTCTCACGCATATTCCGCTCTTTATTAGTGCACTCATAAGGTTTATCTTTCTCAGAAACACCACCACCGCTTTGTTCATCCGGAAGGCAGAGTAGATGTTCTCACACCCAATCTACCCTTCCCCTGCTAGTAGCACCTCCTCCACCAGTAGTCTGTTCTCCAGCACGCACCTTACGTCTTTCCGGAGAGACTGGAAGACATAGTGGTAAAGTGCTCACCCTATCATGCTGTAATGCTGAAGTCTCTCACAGCCGAAGGCCTAGAGAGAGCAAATTGGCAGAGCTGGGATGGGAGGCATTTAGTGTTCCCACATTAATTACAGCTCTACAGCCTGACAAGGACGTCTGTAAGCTCACACAATCATAATGAGGGATATCGCTGTACTCATAGTGTGCATGAGCAAGCAGTTCGAAAAGATGAGGTCGGTGACATCTCATGGTTCGGAGAAAACACATGATAGTCTGCCTTAATGTGGGGCCCCTATTGGCGGGAAGTAATTGGCAAAAATATAAATAAAAATAAATAAATAAATAACCTACTTTAAAATAAGCTACTAATGCGCTACGTGCTCAATGTAAACAAACACCTGCACCAATAGATATTATTTAAAAAAGCTAAATTGAATATTTTTACTGAGATTAGTTCATGATCTACTTTTTCCATTTCTCATTAGTGATTCACTCTCCGATTACCGAACAGGGAGTGTATTTGTCAGACCACGAAAGAAGTGTTTAGTGTAAACAATTTATAAGATACTCAACCTTACAGAATGTGATTTCTGTGTATTACTAAGTTAGAGAGTTCTGCTGTACAGAAAGACACACAGACATGTACGTGGACTTCAACCTGAAATAATAAAATGTCAGTCACTCCGGATAAGAGCTTCTGCCAAATGCCTATACGTAAATGTTTACTGATCTCCAAATGTTCCTACATTTATGTACTGTTGCTTCTTTAAGGAATTCCTAAAATGGGTGTATGGTGCATTAATTATCATACCTAATTACTTAAGTGAATTATTTAAGATCATAGATTTAATTGACTTACAACTGAAACAACTTAGGCAAATTTGTTTAAAGATACAGTTGGATATTATGCATCTTAAGCAAACATTGGACAACGGGAAATATCTATAGGCCTGAAAGGAAAGCAGCATATTATGTAAAAGACCACTTTTCAGAAAAGAAAAATAAGGCCTCTGGGTTTTGCTGCATCAAAAAGGGAGCAGGTGCAAGAAGAACTGAGGCCAGTTCTGCAGGAAGTTTAGTAAAAGCATGCAGGTGATTTTCTTATTAAACTGCACAAATTGTGCCTAATACTAAAATTTAAGCAGTTTTAATTATTGTCCTTGTTTCAAGAATTATTGTTTACTGTTTTTATAGTACAGTGGAACCTTGGATTACGAGCATAATTTGTTCCAGAAGCAGACTCGTATTTCAAAACACTCATAATTGTATTGTCCCATAAGAAATAATGGAAACTTAAAATATTCGTTCCACAGCCCAAAAAATAAATACATAAAATTAATTAATACAACATATAAAGTAAAAATAAAACAATTTAACCTGCACTTTACGTTTGAAAAGAATTGCCACAGAGCAGTGTTTCTGTGTAGAGCAGAGAGTGTGTGTGCTTGAAGGCAAAAGGAGGAGGGGTGTGTGTGTGAAGGCGCATGATGTCCAATGAGCTGCGCGCACACAGACACAAACCGCAGGCTGATACAGAGAGAGAAAATGGATCTTTAACTTCTCTAATGAGACTTTCTTTTGCTTTATGCGTGCGCACATGGGCGTTTTAATAAACAGTACACCCGCTATACACACACAGACACAAAATAATAGATGTTTTATGCACACGTGTGGTCACAGTGTTAGAATAAACAGTACACGCGTGCACGGATGTTTATTATACCAGTGAGAGACGAGCACTAAGACCCAGTAGGGGAGACGATTTACGCACAATTCCACAACGCAAGAGAGAGAAAACCTATTGGCTCTGTTGTGATCACGTGACGCTTGGCGTGAAAACAAGAAGCGCATGCGTGATACATGATACTCGGTACTCATAAACCAAGACTTGCTCGTTTTTCAAGTCAAAATTAATTTTAAAAATCTTTGCTCGTCTTGCGGGACATTCGCAAACAGCGTTACTCGCAATCCGAGGTTCCACTGTAGTATTTTAACACACCCTTTCTCTACAGCAGTTACTTGCATTGCCTAAAACTTTTGGTTTTAACTCTAAATCTAATTAATTTAGTTTCCTTGCTTGACATTTTGGACCAAAGCTATCATGTGGAGAATGTAGATCTGTCAGATGAAACCTCACCCATGAAAGAAACATTGATCGTCTTCCATGACTGTTTGTGTTACATACCGGCACACTTCTGACACCTCGTTATATAGTATACCTTTACTCATGAGTTTATTTGCAAATACTCCCCCTTACCTTCCCAGTAGTGACCGGCCTACCAACATTACTACAAGAGCACAACGACGCCCCATCCAGGAGCTGATAAAAGAACCCAGAAGAACATCTAAAGACCTGCAGAACCCGCCTCTGTTAAGGTCAGGGTTCATGATTCAACAATAAGAAAGAGACTGAGGGCGTCCATGGGAGAAGTCACTGCTGACCAAAAGGAACACAAAGGCCCGTCTCACATTTACCATTAAAAAAAAAAACATCTTGATTTTACCCAAGACTTTTAGGCAAATATTCAGAGGACAGTGTTTCATACAACACATGTATATACAGTAGATTTCATTCAAGTGTGAAAAATATGCAAAAAACATTAAAAACATTTTTGTTCTTCTTTTTGCATATTTGCAAAATGTGTAATTTTGTGTAATGAGTAAATTGCATACAAGTAATTCATAACAGAAATACAATACAGTTTTACATGATGATTTTACAGAGAGAACAGAGTGAGATAACTGCAGGCCTTATGACAGACAGTTCAGAGGATTTTAATTATATGTCAAAGTCGTCAAGATATAAATAAAGGAAACCTTTTGAAACATCATCATATAAAGCAAACCCAAACACATCCACTAACCTTCTCATGAGTTGGTGTTCTTTTTCTTTTCTTTCTCAGGAATCCACAACGCAAAACCATTTAGTGACAATTGTCTACATACAATGATGATATAAATACATGTATGACAGCAGTTTCATGCTTCCTGGGCACAAGGGTGAGGTTATAACTTAACCAGGCCCCAGTGGAACAGGATGATGGTCAGTGTTTGGGACTTGGCACACAGGCCCTGGTGGCACAAGACAATCACATCTTGATTTACACATTAAGGCAGCAGGTTCATTATGAAAACATGTTGAAAACAGCCAAAATCCAGTTATTGTCTCCAGATTTACCACATACCACAGCATACATACGGCCTCAAGCTCAGTTGTTAAAAGTGCTATACAAATCAAATTTAATTGAATTTAAACGTGGTTATAGATTATTTTCCTCTTCTAGTACCACGGGCGACTTGTCAAAAATTTTATCCCCTAAAAATGCAAATCTTCGTCCATGATGGAGACATCGATGTCTTTTCTGTCAGATTAAAAGTCGGACAGTGCAAGTAAGAAAAACGAGAAAATATGAAAGAAGAAAAAAAAAAACGTTCACATTCATCAATCAGATTCACAAACGATTCCCAATCGGACATGGGCGGAGTCAAAACAGACATGACTGTTGGACCGGCATCAACCTGGACTTACTGTACGTCTAGACATGAGACGATTCTCTCACAGTCAGGAGACTTCATGTGTCCATACAATGCTGCTCGTCTCCAAGTAGAACTATACATAGTACGTCTTTGCAGTCTGTGTGTGCGTGTGTGTGTGTGTGTGAGAGAGAGTGTGTATCATCAGTCAAGGACACTAAAAGAGGAAATGTTTCTTATTGCTTTTATTCATAATCTGGTGAATTTTCAGAACATGACAAAATACACTCAACCCCCCCCCTAACCCCCATCCCCCCCCCCCCCCTTTTATTTACATCGTTTCCCCTCAACAGACATCGTTTTGTGAAGCTTATCAAAAAAAACACACACTCACAATTTAAAACCTTATTTTACACAAAGCCACTTTCATGCTGAAAAGTATCCGAGTACATCGTGACCAGAAAGCTGTCCTTACACACACACACACACACACACACTTATTGTAGAGGGTTTTCATCAAGAGTCAGGAGGAAAATGTGCAACTAAAGAAACACAAACATGGAGGAAAAGAAATAACGAGTAAAAGACTGAAACTCAGAGGCGATACATTAAATAATATTCGGTGGTTAATTTAGGCTAAATAAATTACAGTAAATTTGATATGTTTATTATTCTCTAAACTCATAAAATCAGTAAATACAAATAATAAAACTGGGAGAACGAAGCTTCAGTCGCTCCACTGGAATTCTCTTTAATGGATTTGGCCAGCGGTTTAATTTATTACAATTCTTCCAAACAATACAAATGAAACCTTGAACAATCATGAAGAAAAGAGCATTAAATTCTAAATGAATATTCTTGTGAATAAAAAATTAATTAATTTTTAAAGAAAATCGCGGATCCTTCATGGCAGTAACACGTCAGAGAAACATGAAAACTGTGAACATCTGACACTATTGTTCATTCAACAAACACAAACACACACCTTTTCATTTTTTGCACTGGTTTTGCTAAACCTAATCTCCTGAGGATTCTCCTAGAAGCTAGCCGAGATCATCTGTCTAACTGTTTGTGTTCACGTCACTAAACGGCAACTTCAGGGCTTTCAGTGAACACGATGAGATCAGACGGCGTGAGGAAGCGTCAAGCTCGGCAGATTAATGACTGCTGGTGTTCAAACACACTGTGAAGAGTTGAGGAACAGACTACAGACTGACCGCGTCCACTGTGGACCCGTGTGGAGACGTCACACAGCAGCAGCGTTCGATCTTCAAGCCGGAACTTGTTAATGAGCGGAGAGTCGTCACAGGTCATTAATTACGGGTTTATTAATTACACAGGTTTAGAGTGAAAAACCACAAAGCCAGGGTTTAAGGTGCGGGAACCAGATGGCCCAGTGCATCACCAGGACTGTATAGAGGGACGGAGACGAGTCATAGCCACGCCTTCAGAACACAAATCGTTAGAATCAAGTGTTCTGGGTAAAGAGTTCATTAGTAAGATGAGGAAACAGCGGCCTGTGCCAACTAATGATCCTGTTCCCTGATGTACCTCAGCCTTGACCTTGACACAGAGACAGTGACAGAGAGAGAGAGACAGAGAGAGAGAGACAGAGAGAGAGACAGAGACAGAGAGAGAGAGAGACAGACAGACAGAGAGAGAGACAGAGAGAGACAGACAGACAGAGAGAGAGACAGAGAGAGAGAGACAGAGACAGAGAGAGAGAGAGACAGACAGACAGAGAGAGAGAGAGACAGACAGACAGAGAGAGAGACAGAGAGAGAGAGACAGAGACAGAGAGAGAGAGAGAGACCCCTCTGTACCTATAAGAGACTTCACTAGTTGGGTTTTATTGTCTTTTTGCTTTAACAGGACTTTTTGTGTAAAGTTGACTTTGTCCTCTTGCAGTTAGTTTCATCATACAGACAATGAATACAACCCTCTGCACACTAAGAACTCTGATATGAAATGTACTTGTATGAACAGATACGAGGATGTATTATTTATTAGAGATGGAAATATACATGATGCCTAGGTGCCGATTCTATTCGTACTCTAATTCAGTCAGCATCACGAGTTTATAAATATCACACACTTCGACATTTTTCCTCCTCAGATTTTTTTTTTTACAATTCTGAACTAATTTCTATGTTAAACTTGACATATTTTACTTCTACCGCACAGGATGACGAGCTGCCTTTCAATGTGTTTAGAGCCCCACCTGTAGGATTATAGCAGAACTGCAGGCATACGGTGGCAAGAAAAAGAAGGTGGTGAACCTTTTGAAGTTTTGGTTATCTGCATTAATTCGCCATTTCCTCCCAACTCATCCTCTTAAAACAACTCCATGTATGTGAACACCTGACTCCAATTTGAGGTCATTTTTTTTTATTATTATTATTATTATTTTAGGCATATTATTATATTTGTCAATATCCTGGACATGGATGAAGATCAGATCACATTTCATGAGAAATTATTGCATAAATTTACCATGAAATTCTAAAAATGTTCACACATTCTTTTCTTGCCACTGTAAATAAACTAAGTATTAATTCTAATACATTTTATTAAAGGATCACAACTCGTAACAGAATCAGAGGCACAAAGCTGATGAGCCACACCAGCGTAGTGGAAGCGAGGTTGAGAACAGGGGTGATGATCTGTGAGCAGCAGTACGGCTTCACGCCAAGAAAGAGCACCACAGCTGCCGTGTTCGCTTTGAGAATGCTAATGGAGAAGTATAGAGAAGGTCAGAAAGAACTGCATTGTGTGTTTGTGTAGATCTAGAGAGAACGTATGACAGGTTGCCCAGAAGTGTGAAGGTGGTTCAAGAAGTGTATAAAGGGAGCAGAGGCCTTGGGAACCCAGTGGTGGATTTTTCGCCTACCAGGCAAAAAGGCCCAGGTTCGATTCCCAGCCAACACCCAAAGCCCAGCCAACGGTCCCAAGGCCGGATAAAATGGGAGGATTGTGTCAGGAAGGGTGGAGAAGAGCAGCAGGAGTGAGGAGAGCAGAGCTGAAGATGCTGCTGGTTTGGACATGTGCAGAGGAGGGATGAGGGGTGTATCGGGAGGAGTATGTTAGAGACGGAGCTGCCAGGCAGGAGGAGAAGAGGAAGGCCCAAGAGGAGGTTTATAGCTGTGGTGAGGGAGGACATGCAGGTGGTTGGAGTGAGAAAGAAAGATGTGGTAGACAGTTAGATGGAGACAAATGGTCCACTGTGGCGCCCCCTAATGGAAGAAGCCGAAAGAAGGATACATAAATGGAATAACAGAATTTTTTTTTTCCTGCACCTCTCGTCATCTATGCCGCTTTATTCTGTATTCAGGGTCGCCGGAGGCCTGGAGCCTACCCCAGGAGACGTAGGGAACGAGGTGTGGTACACCCTGGACTGGGTGCCAGTACTCACACCCTCACAAATTCACACTCTGGGAAATGTGGAAATGCTAATTAGCCTAATCTGTGCGTCTTTGGACTGTGGGAGGAAACCGGAGTACCCGAAGGACACACACCCAGCGTGAGAACATGCGCACTCCATGCACACAGAGAAGTGGGAATCGAACCCTCAACCCTGGAGGTGCAAGGCGACCGTGCAATCCACTAAGCCACCATGTCGCCTCCTGCATTTCTATTATTTTTTTCTATTTTATTGCACCCATTTATTTATTTCGTTAAGACTCATTTATTCACTAAGACTGGACAAGAATCACCGCTGAAAACGTAGCATGACATCTACCGCTACTAATAAAACAGCTTAACAAATAGATTTGACTAGTCAAATTACTGGTCAACTAAGCGCGCGCACACACACACACACACACACACACACACACACACACACACACACACACACACACAAAAAAAAAACCCTAATTCCTCTCATTAAACGCAGTGTGTATTATAATAAAGTGGATGACTGTATCAGTGTCCCCTGGAATAAACACACTGCCACAGATGAGTAAAGTGTTAAATGATGACGCCGTCGTACAGAATAAACGTTTCTAAGGTGGAGGCCAAAACAGGAGTTAAAGGTTTTCCTAACTGGATCTCTGCATAGCTGGTGAAGGCACCAAGACACCAAAGTAATCAGGACTGATCCTGAAACACTACTCAGCACAAAAGGACACACACACACACACACACACACAGAGTTTTGATTTTTCTTTTTACCCCAAAAAACAAATCAAACTAATCATACTGTTCCTCTGAGTGTTTTTTTTTTTTTTTTGTATTGTTTTTTTTGTGGGAAAAAATATATATATTGCATTATTTCTGTAAAATGTGTTTTATACCTCATTATATAAACAAACCTGCAAATATCACTTTAATTGCAATTAATGATAGAAATACTGTACTTCTGTAATGGTACAGAAAAAATACATTTTCAAATTGCAAAATATTGAAATCGTAAAAGAATCATGTTTGTAATGTAGGTACAGTATGTTAATTACCTAGTGATGGGGATGAACAAGCAGAATTTGGCCCGATAGTGTTCTCCACTGGCTGACATTGACTGAACTGAATTATTATTGTATTACATTTCGATTAAGATCTTTGTGGAATTATTCTAGCGTGGTACACAAACACATGGAAAAACAAACTTATCAAGAAAAAGAATCAACAGGTCACACGCAGTTTCCCCTGAACACAAAGGAAACGTTTCAGACGTTTCAAACACTTTCTCAAAAAGTAGATGAGTATCATTTAGAAAACAGCGAATGTCACCTTTATTTGGGGATTTTAAAACTTTCATAATAATCTGAGTTTAGACTGGTTGGGAATTTGGAGAGGTGTGTTTCAGTGGAGACGTCATCCTGTTGGAGATTTCGTAACCTTTGTAGGTCATGCAAACTTTTGATTAAAGAAAATAAAAACTACGAGTTAATTACCTACTGAGGTAAAACTCAAGAACTGAAAAGAAGAAGTGAAGATCAGACACTAAATGCCGGCTGATAATTAGGGGCACATGGAGAAGTCTAAATGTGAATTCTGTATCTACAGGACTCCTTGAGATGCGAATATTGGTCAGTTCTTTAAAAAAAAAAAAAAAAAAAACGAATTCTCCAAAGCAACAAATTCAATTCATAAAAACGTCTAAAAATCATTTCTACTAGGAACATACATCCATGCTAAGGAGTTCTAAAGTGCACTTCCAAAACTGAAATGAAACCCACCACTGGGACAGGTGGATGTCCTCAAATCCATCTGAACTCCAAATCAGTCGGAGACCCTGTCAGTGGCATCACGAATTTACCCTTTGGTCTCTGGAGACCTTTGGATCAAGGCTAAATTGGACAAATCTATACTTCATCGTTACGCGTTGATGCGAACGATGAAGTGATTCCTCACACGAGGGAGTGTAAGGAACCTGCAGCAGCACTGATGCAATAAAGAGCAGCTCATGAATCACGTCTGCCCATATGCCATCGCCATGGGAACGAAACAGACAGCAGAACGTGATGTAGTTCTACACAGCACCTGATTTATTCCATGGACCCATTTACCTGGGTCTTTACCGGGAGGTCATGTTCACCTTCAGGTATGCTGAAATGTAGAAGTCAATGATACTTTCTCAATCAAGACTGAGAAGATAAAGGAACAAATCCAGGAACTATCCAAAGTCAAACGTTATTCGTACAAATTTTGGAAAAGAGATCCTACATGCTGAAGGAGAGACATGGAAGTAAAGGGAGATGTTCTCCAACTCCCAAATCAAGGCATCTCCAAGTTGGAAGATCTTGGTTAGCAAGAGCACAAAGTCGCAAAACAGGATATAAAAAAAAAAAAATAAAATCCCCGTTTTGATGAGAAAACCGAAAGCTGCATCTCCAAGTGGTGTAGGAACAGTGATGGGTTCCCCTTTGCTCTTCATCCAGGACTGAGCTCCATGATGGAGAATCCTGAGGCGGTTATAGAGGACAAGCTTGGAGATCCACCTTGCATGAGGTGCATCACTGAAGCAGTGGTCCTCAATACAAATCTTACTTTCTTGATTGAATGGGAAATGTTAACTCTAGAAACACCGGTCTTCTTCAAGGAACCTATAGGCTGGAAGTGAGTAGACCATTCTCCAAGTGTCACTTAATTCAGGATGCACAGAATGTTAACAATGCATCTTACCAGACTCCTGAATCAAGGACACCTACTGAATCATATTCCCCCGCTTCCGTCGATATACAAGAGGTCCAATTCAGTTGCATAGAAGATCATCCAGATTGGGGAGTCGATCGAGGTCATCGAAGAGGTCAGAAATGCCCTCTCCTTCTCCCAGGCTCATGAGGTAGTCATCACTAAGCGGTGGCGAGCCCAGGCTGATGAAGGGCGATTCGGAGTATGGGTTCTGGTCCTCAGTTTGTTGCAGCAGGCTGGTGTAGGGGGATGTAATGGGCGACAGGTTGGTAACCATCACCGCTGGGCCTGAGCGACTGGAGTTGCCATCTGCAGATAGAAAGGGGGATTAAAACACCTAGAAAAACCTCCTAGGTTCATTTTAGGCTCATTTTTAAACGAGGTAGATCTCGAGATAGATCTCCAAACAAAGCTACCTTCTAAAACTTTCACAAAAGGGGACGAGTTTCTATTCGAACTTGCAGTCTGATTCTTCACTGGACTGTCGGGAGTGTTCTCATCGGGACACAAGAAGACATCTATTGGTCCTTTTGTACTGGTGAGGTGAACCTGCAAGCCCTGAAGAGGGAATTTAAACATCACAGCTATAGAAACTGGACTTTGGATAAAAATTAAAAAAAAAAACATAAGGCTTTGGAAGCGTTCACGGAGTTCCACAGCACAAAGAAGAGAAGAATGCAACAAATCAGTCATGACTGACCTCTTGTGGATCGGGCACCTCTAACTTGGTCTCGGGTGGAGCTTTGACGACAATAACAGTCTGATCTTTCAGACTCTGGTCCCGTCTGAGGTCTTGATACGTTACATAAGCGAATGTAGGAAATGTTAAAGAACCACAACATAATACTCACTAAATTACACCATACGAAAGATACACGAGTAGTCATGGTTCCCTGTTCCTCAACAAGATTAATCAAATTTGCCCCAAATCATCCCCCCAAACCTAACATCAAGAACAACCTCCATCACCCCCATTCAAAGGCAACCACTCTACCTACTCCCACACCAACGGCTCCAAAAATTCTTTAATGGAAGCCAGTGTTTCCCCACACAGAGGCCCACCAAGTATACTGATGGCTACCCAAGTACATTTGCCCTCCCCGACTAAAAATCTGTCCGGGAGAATAATGCCATCTGCGATCGATTAACCAGAAACGGACAGTTCGCCATCACTTCTGTACCTGTTTATTCTGCTAGGAGAGCGGTGTACAGAGAGGCAGTATATACAGGGGATGCAGGGTAAAACTCCCATACAGTACGCCATTCTGTGACCACTTCCAGCCTAACTCCCTCTAAACCAAGGTGAACAAAGGGGCCAGGATGACCCAAGTTTTACACTGACCAAGGCAATCCCACTTCTGCCCTTGCCAATACTTCCCTCTTAACATCCCTTTGATCTTTGACATCTGAATAGTAAACAGAAATCCACACAGTCAACAGAGGATAAGCAACAGGTCAAGAAGCAAAGACACAGCATGATGAAAGGATATTTCTGACTCTGTGGTGACTCGGTCATCTGCTTGACATCTTGCGTGCATCTTTGGATCAGCTCATCGAGCTTGCGCTCCTCCTGCACCAGCTGAGCCACTTCGCTGCTTAAAGTCTGTTTATGGTTCAGGACTCCACCAACCTCCGAAAGGTTACAGCCCCTAACAAACCACACAAGAACCGAGGCTTGGTTAGCATGTTAATGAGGCACGTTTATTAGCACGGTGTCATGTTTATACACGGATGAGCAAAAACTTTTAAGCATAAAAACTGAGAAATGGCATGAATAGCTTGCAATGCCAATGCACGTCAAGGTCTGGTATATGGCCAATGGTATTTGGTGTTCCTTTTCATCTCGTACAAAATGTACGAAAGTCCTATGAAGTCTCTACCAGTAAACACTACTTCACAAGGTCTGGGCTAAGACTGGTCTGAATCAACAAGACGGCTACCTTGGCACATATACGTGCGCAATGTTGACCTGCGGGTGTGATGATACCAGTTCGTACTGTTGAAAGAAGGCAACGTTCTACGATTTGTGCGACATTGTTCTTTCATTTTTACCCACATATAAAACCAAGTCGGCGGCACGGTGGTGTAGTGGTTAGCACTGTCGCCTTGCACCGCCAGGGTCCGGGTTCGATCCCTGGCCAGGCTCGATTCCCGTAGTTTGCATGTCCTCCCCGTGCTTGGTGGGTTTCCTCCGGGTACTCCGGTTTCCTCCCACAGTCCAAACACATGTAGGTTAGGCTAATTGGCGTTCCCAAATTGCCCGTAGTGTGTGAATGAGTGAGTGTGTGTGTGTGTGTGTGCCCTGCGATGGATTGGCACCCTGTCCAGGGTGTACCCTGCCATGTGCCCCAAGTCTCCTGGGATAGGCTCCGCCCCCCCGTGACCCTGAATACAGGATTAAGCGGTATAGATGATGAGTGAGTGAGTGAGTGAAGTACCAAGTCATACCAGGTATTTCACTTTTACAGCGGTGTTCCCTATTGGCAGTGGTCTCTTTCAGGAGAACAAAAGATCCTGCCACACTGTTGCCCAATTCACGAACAGTTTGCGGAACGCATGTTCATGGCATTAAGCCCCGGCCATCAATCTGCCCAGATCTCAATCTGACCGTGGATCTGTGAGACCAAAGAATCTGATATGTTGATAAACTTCATCTCACAAGGCATAGGATGTTAAGGATCTAATTGGTGGAATCTGTTCGAGTCAGGACTCCACCAGCTACTCATTAGCAGGTCAGGTTTTGGTGGCACACGGAGGTCCCTCAGAAGATTAGACAGCTGGTCATAATGGTCATAGATCATACATCACTATTCACTTCAGTGTACATACTGTATCAACGTTTTACAATATGGACTGTTCCGAATGACCGAAGGTAAAAAACTAAAATTCAGCTAGTTGAACAATTTTTTTAATAAATAAAGTAATACACTTCCTTTATCTTTTCATCACCAGCTCATGTTTTTGTGTCATTTTTTCAAATGTTTATTTATTTATTTATTTATTTATTTTTTAAGGCTTATTCCTCAGTGATCAGACCATTCATCATCGGCGACCGCGTGCGTCTCTTTCATCGCTCTGCTGCGTCTCCCTGTGGCTTTGAAGAATAAATAATGAGTATTTAATTAGAATTTTTCTTCATTTTAGTTTGTTAGTTTCTAAATGTGAAGATTATGGCTGTCCTGTTACATTAAAATAAACCGGGTTTAATTTTATTGGTCACTCAAAATATTATTCAGGGCGACGCTGACTGCACAGTCAGCGGTAAAAAGGATGATGTCACACAGAAACAGACGGCTCTTCTGCTTTCCTGCAGGTGGATAATTTAAGTTCGGCTTTTTATACATCGCATAAATGCACGTGAACGATACATGCAGTGTTGTATTTATTTTAGATGTCGAACGTGTTTTGTGGCTCCTGGTGTTTCCTTTTCTATCTTTAGAACATCATGATTGTTGCAAAGCGCTTATCCCATGTTCAGCATCTCCTGAAAATCTATTCATTCATTTGCTCTGTCGACTTAATTTAATCACACGCTTAAACCTGACTGATGTTCTAATTTAGCGGCAAGATATTGTGTTTCAGCGAGTTTACCGTCTGTGTTCTACAACATGCGAGACCACTGAGGTTTAGTTTACACGTGGTCATGTTCCACAGACTCTTACCATCTGGGGCGATGGGGATCAGAGGGAAACCAGACCCTGGTCTGATGATGGTGAGGATTCTGATCTGGACGAACTATAAAGTGTTCAACAGGGCCAGTGTATTTCTTCGCAACTGTGGTAAATTCCCGTACAAGGAAGTTCTGACCTTCTGTTTTTGAATCATCATTTATACTCGTTCACTCAACTGTCGTAAAGTTTCTTTCTAGAAAGCGTTTGTGTTAACAGTATGGCTTTGCTTGGTGTCACATCTCAACACAACATTAAATGTTGGTGTCTGAGCAAAATCATACGCTATAAAAAGCGCATATATAAGCGTATACATGCGCACAGTTGCGCAAATTGGGCAAAGTAAACAACTAAGGACATTTCAAATTACTGGAACTGGGGCCAAGAACCCTTCAACACATTATCAAAGCCTGGAAAGATTTTGACCTGCAGTCAATTTTGTGGGAGAAATGTGCATTTCCACACACACAACCACACACACAGTGTGATGAGAACTCACAGGATCGGGACTAAACAGCTGTGTGTCCACAATGAAACCACTCGTTAGTGAGACTCATCATGGAGAAGAAAGGTCTTCAGTTCGTTAGGGATCATAAACACTGGACTTTGGAGTGATGTATAAAGGTCATGTGACCTGATGAGTCCAGACTGAGTCTATTCCAGAGTGAAGGGCGTGGTCAGGGTGAGAAGGGAAGCGCTGTAATGAAGCGATGCTCCCATCATGCATAGCGTCCACTGTACGAGCCTCTGGAGACAGTGTTATGATCTGGGGTCGCTTCAGTCGCTCAGGTCGGGACTCAGCAACGTTATAACATGAAGTCACATGACCACCTGAATGTACTGAATCACCAGCACGTCACATCTGTGGAGGGTTTCTGCTTCTCCCCTGATGGCACGCGCCGTATTTCAGGTCTCAGTGTGTGAGAGAGTCTCTGGGAGCGCGAGGAATCATTGACACACAGACTGAACACCACAGAGTGTGTAACCAAAGCTAAAGGTGACTGAATAAAATCTTAGTGTGTGTGTGTGCAACTTTTTGCGTTATAATAGGAACAAAAACCTGTTATGTACAGATTTATTTTCAGAAAAGTGGATTAGTGACCTGGTGCGAGGTGAACCAAGTACTTACCTGCCCGTCTGAAGTGAATTGAACAGTTAACATCGAGCCCTGATCATACAGATCACATTTCCTTTTTTTTTTTTTTTTTAGCGTGAACGTCCTACACCTCTACGCCGGGGCTCTTGGCTGGTGTCCCGGTTCCTCGGCCTGACGTCTAAAAGATCTGCACCGCTTTGCATTTATCTACATTTGCATACACGTAATCAGCCCAGGAAAGCCCCACACCCTAACAACCGAGCGAGCATATACAAAGATGCACAAAGATATCGCAGCAAATGTATGTCATGCTGCAGTGTTTAAGCATGTTTACAACCAATATTACCACAGCAAGCAAAAGTATTTGCGCCTCTATATACATTTCCTGCTTACAAACAGGAAGTGTGGTGATCTTAAGCGTGTGCAGTCGTGTGTGTGCGCGCGCTGGGCGCGGAGCCGCACCTAATGCGATGTACTCATTATTCGAGGAAGGAATGAAACTTAAACCTTTGATGTTAGAAAGAAGGATCAGGATGTGAATGCACCCCATCGCTTGGTTCTACGTACATCCACTGTATGTTGTTTTTGGATTTCTTCTTAATGAGGTGCACGCCCTCCAGGACGTTGGTGATGTCATAGAGACGCCGCTTCTGGACATTGAGCGCCTCGGCCGCCTGGTTGAGATCCACCACGCCGTCTGACGACTGACCCAACAGCTGCACGAACTTCTTCGTCAGGAGGCCCAGGGACGTGTCGTAGCGAGTCTTCTCTGACGGAGACTTGGGAGCTACGTGGAGAAGTTATGAGAAGACTCAAGACCACATCAACACCAACAATTCTTTACATTTTATCAGACACCTGATTACTTTGGATAGTAGCTAGCACTCATTTTGTTGAAAATAAATGGAAAACGTGGTGTCATTCATCCAGAACACTCAACACCCACCTTAACTCAGATCCATATACAGTATATATTGAAATTATATATACATAAGTCACATTTTTACCCCTTCCTTTTTTTTTTTTTGCAAAATGCTACAAGAACAAAACTTGTGTAGAAAATGTGTATAAGCAAGAATAATCAACTCTGGTGTGGTAACCGTGTCATTACTTTCCCTTAGGGAAAGGGATTTTTCCCTTAATAACACAATTCTCACTAAATTAGACGCCAACATACTCCACCATCACTATCCAGTTTGAATCCAACCAGAATTGAATCGGTTCTTACTTTTGTTGCCCTTCAGCACAGCCAGCGGGCCTCCATTCTGGGTCTTGGGGGTTTTCGCTACTTCACTTGTGTAGATGTGGTCCGAGTCATCGAGAGCCAAGCGCCTCTTCGCCTGTGGATGGCGTTCACAAGACACTCAGACAAGACCGGCGGCCATGTTGCTTTTACAGCTCGACTAATTTAAGATCAGCAATAAAACAAAAGCAAAGCAGATGGAAAACTGCAGTCTGGCGTTCCTGTCTGGGATTTAGTTCAACCTCGTTTGTATTCCAGACGAATATTTTGCAAATATTAAGCAAATAGTCCACAGAGAAACCCCCGCCATCAGGACTTCCATCAACTCCTGTTAAACTGGAAAATCTTACACACAAGCAACTTAATTTAGAGCGCAGTGGTGAAATTAACCGGCTTTAGGATCAGGGAAAAAAAAGTCGATACCTCTGATATTGCAAGAAAAAAAGGTTTCTGATATTGAAGGTCACAAGAACTAAAGTCTGTAGCAGAGCTGGATGATTTGATTTATTTAAATATAAACAAACTAACAATAATAATAACATTTCAATTACTGTGTCGTATTGCAGTTGTGACTTGAACTGCAATATATAACTACTAAATGCACACAGATTTACACGATTAGTTGTGCAGCACTGGGCCATATTGTGTGATATTAAGGTTATGAAAATAAAAAAAGTAAACGATTGTGGTATTAAGACCAAGACCAGTACATTGTGGTATAATATGTACATATATGATGTAACATGATGTAGCAGCAATATTATTAAAAATATATAACATTTGATATTAAAATGAAGAAATGGTAGATTTTGATTTTAGGATTACAAGCAGCCAAAAAAAGGGAATAAAGGTGCCAGGAATAATCAATTATTCCTGAAGCAGAGCTGTGCGCTGACTAGTAACCCAAACATTTCTCTCATATGTGATTCATGTCGTTTCTGTTAGCAAGACTAAACTGTAGCGTAGATCACTGGCTAACTAGCTAGCGAGTTAAACAGTCCAGCGGCTTGAACAGGTGCTTCATATCATTTTTTGTTGTACTGAGAGCGGGAACTAAGTGCAGATGGAATTAGACACGAGATCTGGTTCCACGTGAAGCCAAACTCAAGTGACTGAGGTACTGTAATGAGTGTGTAAAGGAAAGACGCTAAGGCGTTAGCCAAGTGCGCGATGTCCTCAAACATCGACTACGACTTCCTGTTTCGAGATCACAATTAGCGCTCGTGTTGCACTGAAATCACACGAATTACAACAGCAGTTAATACGATATTTAGATTAGCATCATCGAGTCGCTGTGAACAATAGAGTCAGAATGCGACACATTCTTGCTTTAATCTGTTTTTCCCCCCTTGAATTACTTCCTGTTTAGAAACCACCGCCAATGAAGAGACGCCAATAAACACATACAATAAATTATAAAAAAAATTGATCAACAAAACAACTTGTCAGTTTGTCCATTTCTGCTGAACTTTAACTTATTGCTGCACAGTTCATCTGCCCCCCCCCCTTTTTTTTTTTTACATTTTAAAGTGTGATGAATCTTTAATGTCTCCCTGCGTCACTTTTCAACTTCCTGTTTTTTTTTCTTACGTCACACAGCATCATGCCTGGCAGGAGAATAACACATTTCTGGATCAGATCAAATCCAATACAGAAATCTAGCTCCAACTCCCCACCCTCTCTCTCTCTCTCTCTCTCACACACACACACACACCTCAGGAACGAGTTAATTCGTTGAGTTTTGTATGAAATACAGGGTTAGACTAACTCCTCCTGACTTCCTGTGTCACTTTTAACTGATGGGTTTCTCATTCTCTGGAGGAAAACTACTTCCTGTTTAGACCCAGCTCGGTTTCCATGACTACAGAACGCGTTAATTAAACAATACGGGAGTAAATTAAGTTCATTAAATCTTGGAATAGAGATGCAGCCCGGGTTTCGACGTGTGTGTGTGTGTGTGGTTGCAGCTGTGTATGGGCTAGTCGGTTAGCGTTAGCCCGGGTGCGGGGTGTGATCAAATGTTTTTGCCCCCCCCCGCCCTGTCCCCGGTGCAGTTAGTCGGTGTTACCGGAGGCCGTCCCAGCGCAGGTCTCTGTCCGCTCTGTCCGGTGCCGGTGGGGGTGGTGTAGAGGCTCGCGGCCGGAGACTCGGACACACACACTGCGGCGGCGGGAGTGTGTGTGAGGCGCGGCGGCGGTGCAGGCAGCGGCGGCGGGGTGATGATGTGGATGTAGGTGGTGGTGTGTGTGTTCGCACCGACCCCGGTAATGATCAGACTGTCCGGGGCCGCGGCTGAGATCGCTCTTCTCATCGTCTCCAACGCGCCTCCTCTGTGTGTGTGTGTGTGTGTGTGTGTGGCGCTTCTCTTTCTCTCTTCCGACCGAGTTTTTCACCCCGATGCGCTGCTTTAATGCAGGAAATACTGCCGTGGCATGAAAGATGAGCCCCTGCTGTGCCGCCCTGGCCGCGCTCCGGGTGATATTAGAGCGATAAACGCGCAGATGGCTCGGATTTAAGAAGTTAGCGCCGAGCTCGGGGGCCGCTGCGCCGCGCGCTGGACGGAGGGAGAATGGCGCCAGGAAGCTGGCGGGGACTCGGGCGCGCGAAACTCAGATCTCCCGCGCTAAACTTCAAACCCGATTTGCATCCTGCGCAGGATTGGTCGCGTCACCTCTCAGCCACGCCCCCCAGCGCTCCTCTCCACCACTAGGGCTCCGCGACGTTGACGAGCGGCGGGCAAGGAGAGCAGGGGCCGTGCGCGCGCTCACCTGATTGGTGGGTGGCAGCACGCGTACGGTGACGTCACAGACCCGAGGCGGAAGAAATATAAACACACAGACGGAAGCGATAAACATAAACGTCAAACCGTTTATAACCGCCACAAGAAACTCCCGAGAAGTTCAGTTTATTGGTCTTCAATAACAGAGAATATAAATAAATGAATGAATAAATAAATGAAACATTAATTTCATACTTCTGACATACACATTCCTGACAAGGTTAAAGAAGTTCACTTTAGAAAAATATTTACACTGTATTTGTTTATCCTGTCGGTTCTGTGATTGCGGAGTTCGTGGACATTGTGGATGTGTTTACACTCTGCAACCAACAGCAAGAATAAAATTCAAAGAATGGATTCCTCATTTTTTTTTTTTTTTTAATTGAGGATTTATAGAATGTTTTTGGCGGCAACCTGAAAAGTATTTAAAAATAATTGTATTCATTTATTTTTCTTATATCTTTAATATATTTCTTATTAAACCTTATAATGTCACGTTAAAGGATATGATGATCTTTTTCCGCCTCAGTAACAAATCATTTGAACACATTGTCAACTTCTATATTTTAGTGGCAATTCTACATTCATAAATGTCAATTTTCTAAATCACTTCCTAAAATATCTCCTTCCCTCTTTGAAATACAAACCCTTTTGAACTCATTAAATCTTTCGGTTGACTGGGAATAGTTATTTGTAAAAGTATTTTTTTACACCTGAATCTTGTATGTTACACTTTTTTCCTTTTAATTTTTTTCATTAATTTAAAAAGGAAGAGAGAGAGAGAGAGAGAGAGAGAGAGAGAGAGAGAGAGAGAGAGAGAGAGAGAGAGCGCAGACAGGGAGAAGGTCAGGATCTTTATCTGCACATGGAGATCTGAATATAAACGTGCATGTAGTGGTTAGCACTGTGCCTTGTACCTCCAGGGTCCGGGTTCGATTCCCAGTCAGGCCCCCCACAACCCTGAATACAGGATGATGATGATGATGAGTGAGTGAGTGAGTGAGTACTAAACACATTTCTATTGATGAGCAGCAAGAAAATAGGTAGATAGCTTGACAGATAGATTTCAGAAGATGAAAATCAGAAAATACATAGAAAATCAGGGTGCAAACTGGCAATTCAAAAAGAAGAAAAAGAGATGAAATATGCAAATTGCCAGTCTATGTATGTGTGAGTAAAGTGACAGTGAATAATGGGATATGTATTTAAGTTAATATTGTTATCTTACATAGAGGTGAGTGATTGTACAGTGCAATGGCGACAGGTAGGAATGATTTGCTTAACTGTTCTTCTTGACAGTGAAGCTAAATAGTCTCTATATGGGATCATGTAGTGGGTGGGATGGATTGCCATGATTGACAGGAGTTTGTTCAGTGATCTGTTGTCCCTCACTGTCTTCAACCTGTCCAATTTGTGCCCGATTATGTGTCCAGCATTGCGGAAGATTTTATTTATCCTGTCTGCATCCCTGGCACTGATGCTGCTCCCCAGCAGACCACAGCACTATAAAGGGCACTAGACACAACAGACGGATACAACATTTCTAGCATCCTGCTGCATGAGTTAAAGAAACTGAGCTTCCTCAGGAAATAAACTCTGCTCAAAACCTTCTTATACACAGTCAGTGTTGGTCCTCCAGTCCAATCTGCTGTTCTTGTAGTTACTTGTAAGTACTTGTAGTTGTTCACAACCCCAACCTAATATATCTCTATCTCTATCTCTCTCCGTGTATGTATATATATATATATATATATAATATATATAATATATATATATATATATATATATAAGGCTAGATATCTTGTACCTCTTTTGCTACTTTTGGACTGTGTGTGAATTTGTCTAAGCAGTGATACCACCCCGGGCACACCGCACAACCTGTGTGCTATTCGAGTGTGTCAAGACCTCGAAAAAGCCATCGCCACTCGGTTGCACCGCACAACCTGCACACATCACACACTATACAGGGCTGATGCCAGTATGGGCCCTAAATATTTGTTGAGTGCGTTAGTGTGTGTGTGTGTGTGTGTGTGTGTGTGTGTGTGTGTGTGTGTGTGTGTGCATGTGTGTGTGAGACATGTGACTTGTTAGTGTGTGTGGGTGTGTGAGACAGAGATGTGAGTGTGTGAGTGTTAAAAATTGTGATGTGATATACATGAGTATGAGTGTGTTTGTGTGTGTGTGTGTGTGTACATGCATGTGTGCGTCTGTGTGAGTGTGAGACTGTTAACATTGTGATATAAGTGTGTTTGTGCTTGTGTGTGCATCGTGGGAGAGGTGTGTGTTTGTGTGTGTGCATGTGGGTGTTAACATTTGTAATGTGTGTGTATGTACAGTATGTGTGCATGTGTGTGATGTATGAGTGTTTGTGTGTGTGTGAGAGAGAGATGTGTTTGTGCGTGGGAGTGTTAACATTTGTGATGTGTATGTGTGTACAATAGGCCGCAGAAGCGGGAAGAAAAGCCTCACACTATGATGTCACTGAACATGATGTCACTGAACGTGTCACTGAATATAATGTCACTCAATGTAATGCCACACAGAAAGTTATTAATCATTTTTCAGCGTAGGTTTAAGGCATCATCACGGCTGATCCGTTTGAGATATCAAAAATCCCTCTACAATTTTGCATCCTCAGTGTCTTTAGATCACATCGGCCCGGTTTGGTAGCGATTGTATAAATTCTCCTGTCGAGTTGATCGCAGGACATGCAGTGCGAAAGTTCTTCGGCTCAGTGAGCTCTAATTGTGTACCGAGTTTCATGTGCCTATGTGAACGTGTGTATGAGCTATCCAGCTAAATCTTGTGTGGGGTTCATGAGTTTTTGAGCATGTTAAGACCCCCGAAAAGTCCAAAAGGGCAGGAGAAAAAAAAATCCTTAGGAAAACAAGAGGGTCCTGCGCCCCTTATAGTGCTTGGGCCCTAATACACTATTATTATTTTACTTCTTAAGAGATTGGGGTTCTTCTCAGTACCGAGCAGCAGAGGGCGCTCTAGGAACGACAGACAAGTTTTCCTGAAGAACCAAAACCGATTTACAGCTATTATACTTTAATCACGAATATCCATAATGTTTTACCGTCCAAGTAGGAATGATAAGTTTTTATAATTATAATAATGTTAATTTCTGTCTTTATGATGACTGACTACACTGTGCACAGCCCGATGCTCTGGAGCTTTAGAGACGCCTCTGCGACTACAGAAAAGTTAAAGCGTTAATATAGTTAAATTAAATTAAAAAAAAAACTTAAAGTATTTATTTACAGCTGTGCTCCGTCCACCAGCACGTGTTTTCTTTGTACTTTAAGATGTTAAATTGACATTAAACCATGATTTCTGCCACACGAGTAGAGAGAGAGAGGAGCACGCCACAGCCGACTGGTGGGTGTGACCGATAAAAAAACAGTGGGCGGAGCCGAAAGTGATGTTGCCAGATTGGATAAAGTATATTAATGCGATTATTAAGCTTTGGTTTAATAGGTTTATTTGCTTGTTGTGTTTTGTTTTTAAATTGTGTTGTATCAGGTAAAAAAATTGTTTTGTTAATAAAATAGTCATTTGTGGTGGAAATTGTATCATTTAAAAAGCAAGAATAACACTGCCTTTATATTTTATCTTCAATCCTCTTTATGCAGCATAATTAATTTTTAAAAAAAATTAAAACATTGTTTTCTAAAGGATACAGAAAACAAAATGTGATAATCCTTTTTATTATTATTATTATTATTATTATTATTATTATTATTATTATCCCTGTATATGTTTCAGCAGGCAGTTTGATCAAATATTTGATTTGATTGTAAAAAAAAATGTATTTAATTTTAAACTATACAAATTATAAAGTGCGTTCAACTTTTATTTCTAATTCATACCATAATTATATAAGTTATTTAATTACTGAGCCAAATGAATACTAATTGTTCTTCTAATAATACACAAATATTTAACACTGTAGTACTGTATGGAGAGGTTGCGGAGTTTATTACACCCTGGCAACCTCTCCTCTCCTCTCCTCCTCGAGCGCCTCCGCAGACCCGCTCCGTGTTCTCCCGCGCCGGACTCGAGCTGTGTGATGGTGCTGCGTGGATGGAGGACTACTGGGGCTAAAAACTCAGAGGGGTGTGGATGACACTCGGATCTTCAGCCTTTTAAAGGGTCTTCTGGAGTTTGAGGAGTTTTAAGAGTTTAGGGGTTTAGGAGTTTATAGAGTTTAGGAAGTTTGTGGAGATTAGGGAGTTTAATAAGTTTAAACCAGTTTAATAAGTTCAGGGAGTTTGGGGAGTTGAAGGAGTTTGGGGATGCAGAATGGATCCCCAATCAAACCTCCTGCTTCAAACTACTGGCTGCTCATGGCTGAGTCCAATCAGCCTGTTCCTGGGAATTCCTCTAGATCAGGTGAATTTCTCAGACTTAATCTTTGGGATTGAGATCAATGTGACAGTCGCAGGTTCATACAAGTGGTACTTGGTTAGGTGTATACTGTGAATACGAGAATAGAACTTTGCTTGCACTCTAGGTCAACTTCATCATGTGCCAGATGTTCGGCCTGGCTGCTGCCTGCTGGTTCCGACTGTTTCTCCATCCTGAGCGGGTCGGTCCAGCCGTGCGCCACGCCATCGGTAGTGCCTTGGGGTCGTTTTTTGTCATATTCTGCTTTGGATGGTAAGATGGTTTGGATAGTCTTTGTCAGCGTGTGTTTGAGAAACCCGCAGGACCTGTCCTGTGACCCCTCTCAGCCACTTCACTTACTGATTAATTAATTACACACAACCCGTCTCGTCCTGCAGGTATTCCTCGCACGTCTTTGTCCTGACGCTCATCTCCTACGTCCTCCTACACAGAGCAAGCACACGCACTGTTCACTGGTAAGAACCTCTTCCAATGAAGGCATGCTTGAGAAGCAGTTCGGACGTGCAATGTCATGTGTCGTCTCAGGAAGTGCGGTGTGTGTGTATATGTGTGTGTGTGTGTGTGTGTGTTTGTGTGTGTGTGTGTGGACGCACCTGATAATCCCGTTCTGCCGCCCGTTGATACTTTTTAAAGAACAGGAATGTAGGTGAGGTATGGTGGTCGCCCGAGACCTGGTTTATCCAGAATGAGCTGAATGTCAAACAACTCCATAGCTGTAAGCCTTTTAAAGGTTTTGGCAAAATCACCAAAACATGACAAAAATCATAACTTAGACTACGTTAAAGCAGCTATGAACAGTTCTAATAAAATAAAATAAAATAAAAATAAATAAAGCAGCTTGAACTGTTTTAGTGCTGACATTAGAGACTCCTTCCACACATGTTTAAGATGATTATATTCTTTGCTAAATAATATTTATTTCCGTTTAAGTTCTTTTTATTAATTAGGGCCCAAGCACTATAAGGTGCGCAGGACCCTCTTGTTTTCCTAAGGATTATTAGGGCCCAAGTACTATGACATCAGCCCTATGTCATCATAGTGTGCGAGGGCCCTTTTGTTTTCCTAAGGATTTAAAAAAAAAAAATTCCAACCTTTTGGACTTTTCGGGGGTCTTAACATGCTCAAAAACTCATGAAACTTGTGAGGTTGGAATCTGCTGCCATCAGGATGTCTGAGAGTCTCGTTGCCCAGGGGCCCCCACACAAGATTCTCCTGCCTAGCTCATACACACTTTCACGTAGGCACACGAAACTCGGTACACATTTAGAGCTCATCGAGCCGAACAACTTTCATGCTGCATGCCCTGGCTAAAATTAACAGGAGGCCGGTTATTTTGGGTCGTTCGCAAAAATGCACCCGATGGATTTTGATATACTCCTCCTAGGGAGATTATACCATCGCTACCAAACTGGGCCAAAGAGATCTAAAGACATTGAGGATGCAAAATTGCGGAGGGATTTCCAATATCTCAAACGGGTCAGCCGTGCTAATGTCTTAAACGTGTGCCGAAAAATGATTAATAACTTTCTGTGTGGCCTTATATTGAGTGACATTATATTCAGTGACACTTTCTGCGACATCACGTTCAGTGACATCACATTCAGGAACATCATAGTGTGAGGCTTTTTTCTCCTAAATATTTAGGGCAAACATTAGCCCTGTATAGTGTGTGATGTGTTCAGGTTGTAAATAACACACAGGTTGTGCGGTGCGCCCGGGGTGGCGTTGGCGCAGGGTGCTTGGGCCCGTCATCGTTGCTTGCAACTATATTTAGTCTTGCATTACGGACGTGGTCAGCTTTCCACGTCCCTGTGAATGAGCCGTTACTGTAGAAACCTTAAAGAACGAGAATACATCAACACCCTCTGTCCAATCAGGAAGCAGAACTCAGTGGCGGTCTGGGATAACTTCCATATTTGGAGCATTGGAAAACCATAGCACACACTCTTAAGCGTTCCTTCTGGGGGAGTGAGTGTTTCCCTGTCAGTGGTGTATGAGGCTAAAAACCTGCAACTGTCCCATCATACCATAAAGAGCTCTTGAAGGACCCTTTTTGTGTCAGAGCACCAAGAAGCTAAATGATTAATCTGCGACATGGTCATGGCATAGCCTTTTTGTAAAGGAGGTTCTTCAGGAGTTCTTTAGGGACTCGTTTGATAATTTAGGGGGTCCATTCTCGTAAAAAAGGTGTCTGCTTGGAACCATTTTTGATATGGAACATCTTGTTGTCTTGAGATTTACAGGTCACTTTGAAGAGTTTCCTCAGATTCACAAACTGAATAGTGTACACTCGTGTAGAACGTGTATGGAATCTAAGATGTGATTTGCAGCAAGTCACAGCGGGTGACTTGTTTTGTCAACGTTCCACAGCATTAAGCAGCTCAGAGTTGTTCATTAATAAATACAGATTCCAGTTCTGACTGTGTCACTGTGGTGCAAAAGAAATAAAACCCTTTGAGGAGGTGCTGTGATAGGAACATACACTATATTGCCAAAAGTATCCACTCACCACTCCAAATCATCACTTCCATGGTTACAGGTGTATAAAATCAAGCACCAGCACCTAGACATGAGACCATTTTTATAAATATTTGTGAAAGAATGGGTCGCTCTCATGACCTCAGTGAATTCCAGTGTGGTGCCGAAGTGGTAGGCCATGTAAAATCACAAAGCCGGGTCAGCGGATGTTGAGACGCCATAGTGCATAGAGATCACCGACAGTCAATAGCTACAGACCTCCAAACTTCCTGTGGCCTTCAGATTAGATCATGAACAGTGTGTTGAGAGCTTTATGGAGTGGGTTTCCATAGCCTTACATCACCAAGTGCAATGCAGAGCATGAGATACAGTGGTGTAAAGCACACTGCCACTGGACTCTAGAGCAGTAAAGATGTGTTCCCTGGAGTGAGGAATCACGGATATCTGTCTGGCAATCCAATGGACGAGTCTTTGTTTGTGGGTTGCCAACTGATTAGAAACCTAGTAACCCAATGTAAGGATCTAATGACTAATAACTAATGACGCATACTTAAGCACTTTTGTACTTTTGTAAGAGTGTAATTGTAAATGTTGCCCTGAAAACGGAACTTCATTGTGCCAAGTGTAAAGTTTGGTTGGACGGGGAGGTATTATGATGTGGGGTTGTTTTTCAGGAGTTGGGCGCAGTTCCAGTGAAAGGAACTCCAAATGCTACAGCATACCAAGACATTTTGGACAATTTCATGCGCCTAACTTTGTGGGCACAGTTTGGGGACGGCCCCTTCCTCTTCCAACATGACTGCGTACCAGTGCACAAAGCAAAGTCCATAAAGACATAGATGAGCGAGTTTGGTGTGGAAGAACTTGAGTCCTGACCTCAACCCGATAGAACACCTTTGTGATGAATTAGAGCGGAGACTGCGAGTCACGCCTTCTCGTCCAACATCAGTGTCTGACCTCACAAATGCGCTTCTGGAAGAACGGTCAAAAATTCCCATAAACACACTCCTAAACCTCGTGGAAAGCCCTCACAGAAGAGTTGATGCTGTTATACTGTAGCTGCAAAGGGGGCGTGGCCAACATAATATTAAACCCTATGAAAACTATTACACTGGATGTTACTGAAGTTCATATGCATGTGAAGGCAGGCGAGCGAATACTTTTGGCAATATAGTGTATCTTATAAAATATATTAAATACAGCAATGGCATTTTATGTCTTTTCATCTTGCACCTTGACTAAATAAGGAACATGTTGGAAAAGAAAACATATGAAAGTGAATTAAAACAAGAAAATTACCATTTCAAGTTTATTTCAGAGAATGGAATAAGCAAAAAAGTTTATTCTGACAAACAGTTGGCTGTAAAAATACTCAGTTGTATTTAAGTGTGTGTATCTTAAATACATGAATTACAATTTTACATACTTTTAAATATGTGGAATACATAATAATCTCAAAGGAGCCTGATACTATAAGTTCAGTTAGCTTTACTTGTTCTTAACACTAAACTAATTAACCTAATGAATCCTCCCTGCTAACGTTTCACCCATTTCTCGTTCCAGGTACTCGATGATTGCGGCGATGGGCTACCTCACGGTGTGCCAGGTCAGCAGGGTCTTCATCTTCAACTACGGTGTTCCAGCCACAGACTTCTCAGGGTGGGTCTCAAAACGGTGGCGCCATCGTTTTTCCTACAATCTGGTGGCGAATGGACGCAGAGCTAAAACCATTCAGCCCAACTCTGCAAGACGAAAAGATGAATCACATGGAAGGAGAAAAGAAATCTGAAGTGAGAAGAGTTAATTAGGCCTCTGCTGATGATAAATGCTAACAAGATATCAGCATATATACAGGGTGGGCCATAAGTAAACATAAACATTTTTTATAAGAAACAATTTCTTCATATAATATGCTCGGCATGGTCACCGTTGTTCATTCCATGTTTTCTGTTCAATTTTGTTGCAACCATGTGACTGCTTCCTGACCCGGCCATCAGTGTGATCCCAATTTGTTGCTCTTTTTTTCAAACATATCTTTCTAGGGTATCTGAAACATAAAAAAAAAACAAAAAAAACATGTTATTACATTTTTAACATGTTTTTCAAAAAAAAAAATCTATTTTTCCTATGTATGCAAACCTATGGCCCACCCTGTATATTAGTGGTAAATATTTATGGGAAAAAATTAGCTCAGGAATCTTGTCACACTAGCTCACTAGCATCAGCAGTGGTCAATTATAATTATATATTAATATGTTTTAAATATCTTCTCAGAAACCCCATCATGGTAGCTAACTTGCGCAATCCGTAAAGATTATGTGGACAGTTGTGCTTTCCTCTCAGAAATCCTGTCAGATAAGCTAATCAGCTTTAGCAGAAATAACGTTAAATGTGTGTTAATATGATTTACCTGTAGTTTAGCTTGTGTTAGCTAGCTAGTGCTTAAGATGTACAAACTTGTCTGTTACAAATCCACAGGTTAGCTTGTTATGTTATGCTAGCTATGCTATGTTAGCTGTTTCTAGCAGTGACAGTGAAATGTTTCTAACTCTAATATTTCTGATAAATCAGCTTAAAGATTCCATCAACTTATATTATATTAGCTAGCTAAAAGGCATTAGCATCTATAATTATACTTGTCAGTATTGTTAGCATGAACATTATTGACCAATCATGCATTACCATAAAAGTGTTCATTTTTAGTAATCTGGTCATTGAGCTAGTTAGCTACAGTAGCTGGGACTTAAAAACAGCTGTAAATTATAACTTTCTGTGTAGATTCTGTCCGAAATCCTGCCAGGATAGTCCATCAGTGAGCTAGACGTAGCAGTAAGAATTATAACCGGACAAAAATTTAAAATAGAAATTATGATAATTTGAGAAAGATTCTGTCATTTTTAATTCATGGCTAATCCTTGCAGTGAAAATGCAGAACATTTCTAAATAAGTAGAAACAATCTCAGATGATCTATCAGGCTAAATATTTGTCAGCTAGCTAACAATATTATTAGCAGTACAGATTATGACTTCATCATGACTGCTTAGAAATTCTGTGTTTAGTTTGCGTGAGTGATCTAAAGATAAATAGCAGATGCTAGTCAGCTGGCCTCTTGTTAAAAACCGCATATATATGAAAGTTTGTAAAAATTTGTGTCAGGTTTTTTAAAATTAGGTTTGCTAACAAATTTTGTTTTAAAAAAATTATTTAAAAAAATATATTTTAATGCATATGGTAGCATAAATTACATCTTACATTTCCTAAGTTAATACTTAATTTTTGTTTATGTTATTTTTAGTTAAAATGTAATATACATCCTCGTCGGTTATCATGCTTTAGGATATATCAGGAGATTATGAATTAACAAAGCAGTATGAATTAACTTTTATTCAGGCCAGGATGTTTAAAAATAAATAAGGGATTCATTGAAATGTTAAACGTTATACTAATATCATCTGACATCGATAACAGGATCGTGGGTGTATCGCGATGCATCTTACAACTGATTATCCTGACGTGTATGTTGGAGGCACAATTTTATGTAAATAATTTAGGAAAATCAAAGAGATGTCTGGTAGTGTCGCTGCGAGTAACTGCACTTCTACACTTTTCTCATTGATTTACATGTGCGTATAAACACGCGCGCACACACACACACACACACACACACACACACACACACAGTCTCGGTTACTCACCTTAGCCACACCTTGTGCCTGGATTTCTGTCCTTATCTGCTGAGCTTGTTGGTTCTCTTTTACTGAAACTTTGCAACACACCCTTAATCCAACAAAGGTGTGAGCTCACCCCGAGCAGGGCGGGTCACCTGTCCTCGCCATGCGAGTTTGACTCATGATACACACTCTAATTGTCGCGGCCTGAGACCCGTATTTACACTCATTCACTCAGCTGAAGATTTATCTGATAAGAGCTCTTAAAGTGACACTATGTGTAATTCCGTCTTCAGACTTCGGGCCACGCCCCTTACCTGGGGCTGTAACTGATGTGCGGTGACACCAGTGATACCGGGACATTTTTTACTGCGTAGACTAAATTATTCAGATGTTTCTGATAAATAAAGTCAGGTTACTCATTGTAACTGAACCTCAGTCTTGATGTGTGCCGAAATTCCAGTAATGTGACCGAGCTTACTGTTTAACCAGCTGCTTAAGTTTGCACTTTAAATCCAGAAGTTATAAAAATGCATTTTAGAGACATCCCCATGTCCTTATACTATACCATAAGGACATGGGGATGTGTCTAAAATACATTTTTATAAATTCTGGATTTAAAATGTAGTGATGTAACGACCTCATCTCTGCTCTTACGAAGTGCTGACACTGGAGACTCCTTCCTTCCATGTTTAATAAAACTTCTCTTCTTACAAAACTAGTTGTTACTAAAGAAATGATAAAGTATGAAAACAAACGTATTACTATAATATAGCATAAATCTGCACTGTCAGAGCAGCTCCTGTTACAGATAATTATTCAACACTCTCTGACCAATCAGAGTGCAGAACTCAATAATGCTGCACTGTATTAAAAAAAATAAATAAAGCATGTAATGTGATTGTCTGTGAAAGACGGTGAAGCATCACCAGGGTATCTTCTTGATTCACAAATGAAGTTGTAAATCTCCATGGTGATGTTTAAGAACGTGGTTCCTTCAGAGGTCAGATGATTAACAAAGTGCAGGAGTATCTCCTGAACCTCTCATACAGACAGACAGCTACGTGACGACGGTGCGTCTCCACCAGGCTGAGGAGGCCAGTGTGGCGCCATCGTGGTGCTTCTTCTCCACTCAGACTAAGAACAGCGTTCAGTGGGGAGTGTGAAGCATATGAAGCAAACTAGCTCTCTGTCTGAAAGTGGAAGTTCTGTTGTGGTTTCGGACCCTGTGGGATTTATGGTCGCCTGTAAATAGGAATTAAATTTCACCCTGAAGCTCAACGTGGAAATCATAATTCTTTAATTTTTTTCTCAGCAGTTTGGTATCAGTCCATGTGCTTTAGGCCCCGCCTCCTGACAGAACCAGGAAGTGTTGTTGACGGTAATACAGTTCCACTTATTTAGATGGTTTAGAAAGTCTCTTTATTTATTGGCGAGATCATGGAATATAGCTGTGGTATTTCAGTAGAGCGCAGCACGGTGGTATAGTGGTTAGCATTGTCTCCTCGTACCTCCAGGATCCGGAGTTCAATGGTGTTTGATTGGTGGGTTTCCTCCAGGTACTCCGGTTTCCTCCCACAGTCCAAAGACATGCAGGTTAGGCTAATTGGCGTAGCGTTCCCTAATTGCCCGTAGCGTGTGAATGACAGTCGGGCATCGAGCTAGCAACCTGACCTCTAAAGGAATAGAAATTACGGACATATCTTCAGGCTGGTGAGTATCCATCATAGACATACACGTGGACAGACCAAAAAGGCAAAAACATCGAAATAAATCTAAATAAATTTAGATGTATATAATTAAAACATCCAGGTGATGCAGACCGAAAACAAACAATAATCAAGTTGTACAAATCAACAAGGTTCTCTGTAAGGAGATGTTTATTTATTGATTTATTTCTTTTATTGATTTATTTAAGAAGTCTCCAGTTCAAGGCAGACGTAAAGCCGTGGCTAAGTTTTCCAAAATCTACGTTTAACTGTATTTATTTGCTAATAAACATTTGCAGGCAGCGTTCCGTTATTTATGCATCCTGTTTCCTTTATGTATGTGACGCCTCTGATTTTAACTCTTAAAAAAAAGCCCTGGTGATGCGGCGCTGTGATCACGCCATGTGTGATTTCCTCACTCTCTGACAGGAAGTGGCCACGCGCACCTACAGTAATCATGCACTCGGGTCAGACGTTAGATCCTGACACTTAACAGCCCCTTGTGACTAAATCACTCCGTTCCTCTTTCTACATTTGATTCCATAGTTTCTTCTCTCTCTCTGTGTCTCTCCTCAGGCCACTGATGATGATGGTGCAGAAGGTCACCACTCTGGCCTTCCAGCTTCACGATGGTAAGATTCGCTTCACTCTGAGGAACTCTGAGCCGTGGCGTTCCTTCAGTTCCCTCAACGATTCAACCACAGAATATCACGACAACGCATGAACGAATGCCCCAGAGACTTGTGTTTTTACATTTCTGCTGAAGGCCAGTAAGGTGACTCAGCTCCTGTGATGTCTGCGGATCAGAATTTCGTTCCTTAGTAACGCCATCAAAACAAGCAAACCAGCATTGAAGTGAAAAGAAAAACGTTTTCAGTCTTACTCTGTAAATTAACACTTATTAGCATGAGTACGTTGTTATAATGTATGAAAACGCCTACAAAGTAGCGCTATGGTAAAGAGGCTAGACGCAAACACAAACTAGCATTATAGCAAATGACCTTAGAAGACTTTATAAAGTAGTGTTTAAAAAAAATCTCACTTCTAACAAGCTGACTATATGAACAAGCATCAGATGAACTCACATTATGGCAAACTACAGTATAAACTCTGACACAGTTACATAGTACACCACTGTATAATCTCGTACATTTATCGTCAATTAACACGAGCTACATTATAGTATGACGTACAATATCATACCGTACCAGACTATCGTATAAACTAGGACTAGAATAAGATTAAACAAGCTACTTCCATTCATTCTTTGTGTGTTTTATTTTTTAGGAAAGTGTCGCAAGCAGGAGGAGCTCACTGCAGAACAAAGGCGTCTGGCTATAGTGTATGTACACACACACACACACACACACACACGTTTCAATATAGCAGAAACGGGTGTCAATTATGAACATATCACAAATAATACAGTTATTCAATTTAAGATTTAAGATTCGAAATTGGCCGAACACTAATTGGTTGATTAAATATAAAAACCGATTCCCACAGATCCTGAACATGACATTTCATTTTTAACTGGAACATCTCACACAACTTGTCACGCTTCTCAAAGTAAATTTGTTCAATGTTGTCTTTACCGCGCGCATCGAGTGTGTGGCGTGAACAGGACCGCGTCTGGGATTCGGCTTTAATGTGACCGGTTCCTTGTGTAATGTAGATTTTTCAACGAAAAGAAGTAGAAGGAGAAGAACAATATAGTTTTGTGGAAGAAACATAAAAATGTATCAAACATATCAACAGAAATGATGTTACAGTAAATAATAATGAACCTAAATGTCATGCAAAGGAAATAACAAAGAAAATTAGAAACGACTGGAATTGTGTTAAGCACCATCCAAGACATTATCAGAACCTGCAAGAACTTTGTGGAAGAAATGTTGTCAGAAAAAAAATAGAGACTAAACAACTGTGTATCCATGAGAAAATCACTTATCAGTGAGACTGGACTTTGGAGTGATGGAGAAAGGTCATGTGACTCATCTGATGAGTCCAGACCGAGTCTGTTCCAGAGTGAAGGGCGTGGTCAGGGTGAGAAGGGAAGCGCTGTAATGAAGCGACGCTCCCATCATGCATAGCGTCCACTGTACAAGCCTCTGGAGACAGTGTTATGATCTGGGGTCGCTTCAGTCGCTCAGGTCGAGACTCGGCAACGTTATGTGGAGATAACATGAAGTCACATGACCACCTGAATGTACTGAATCACCAGCACATCACATCTGTGGAGGGTTTCTTCCCTAATCAAAGCTAAAGGCGACTGTATGAAATCTTGCGCGTGAACGTCTTTGTGTCATCGTCGAAGCAGTTTTGTTTGAGAGAGTATAGGCTAGAGAAGTTCAGTCCGTGTACTGTTTCAAAACAAACTCACCACACAATGGTGAACAGACTCAACAGCCTGGCACAGAAACCACACTGCCAACTAGTGGTGTGGTGGTGTAACATCAGTGGGGTACAACACACTGCACTCATAACGTTTTAGGACTCTTAAGAAGCCTCTGGAAGGTGTGTGTGTGTGTGTGTGTGTGTGTGTGTGTGTGTGTGTGTGTGTGTGTGTGGAATTTGGATGTTCTCCCCGTGCTTTGTGGTTTCCTCTCTACGCTCAGGTTTGCTCCCACAGTCCAAAGACATGCACTGTAGTATGTGTGTGTGTGTGTGTGTGTGTGTGTGTGTGCGCTGGTGCCCTGAGATGAACTGGCAGCCTGTCCTGGGTCTACCCCAGCCTTGTGCCCTGAGCTCCCCGGGATAGGCTCCAGGTCCTGAATGACCCCACGACCCCACAAGCATCATGGAAATTAACGTTTAAACAATCTAAGGCCGATATCTGAAACAAGACCATGTTTTAATGTAACTTGTTTGTGACAAACACACTGCAGCACTACAGCTAACGTATTTCATTGCCATGTCAACACATTTACAGACCTTCTTCTTTTTTTTTCTTATTATTAATCTCCAGTATTGAGAGTCAATCAAGACAAACAGCCTTGTGTCCTTTAAGACTGTTATTAATTCTGTTGTCATGCCACAGTCCTCTTTTGCATTGTAGCTAAACCAGTCTGTCCGCGTGTTTCAATCCACCCGTGACACAGAGCCGCCCCGGATGGAGCTCCATCACAAAGCGTGATTTAAACAACGAAGCAAAACAAAACAGGAGGATACTATTTCGAAGGGTGCCAATAATTTTGGAACTAAATTGGAACTGAGAACACTTTTATGGATGACATGCGGTCAGAGGTCAGGGTTAGGTCCGATGGTGGAGTAAGGTTCAGATGGGAACTTAGCTGGATTCAATATGCACAAACTGCCTGAGAATAGTGTGAAACGGTTACTAAGGGTATGTGTGAGAATGTGTGTGTGTGTGTGTGTGTGTGTGTGTGTGTGTGTGTGTGTGTGTGTGTGTGAGAGAGAGTGTGTTATGGAAGAATGTAAACCCTGAGATTATTCCTGCGTGTGTGAAGAGGAAGGGAACTCCTTCTGATGACTTCAGTGCACCTGAAGGGTGTGTGTGTGCACGTGTGTGTGTGTGTGTGTGTGTGTGTGTGACTGGGAATGGATGAAATGAGATGAGTGCAGGCTAAAAGGGGAAGAAAAAAACGTGGGCGAAATTCCAAGAAATGAATAAATGCTACAGGACGTTGGAACTGTAGCGCATTCTTCACATACACGTCACTGTTTCAGTTAGCAGCGCCATTTCAGCACCATCTGCTCACAGACACACACACGCACACACACACACACGTCTCTACTGTCACTACCATGGGGAATCTAGCAACGTACACATGCTAAAAGATAAACACTAAAGCTAACATACGAACTAGCCTAACACTTAGCAGGCTAAAGGAAGGGCTAACAGTGTACTGTAGATCACTAGGGTCCACTGTTAGCCCGTTTTAATCTTGTTGACTGAAACGAATCAGCATTACACGTTAAACTAGCATTACTACATGTAAGTTAAACCTTAAATTAGCATCCTAGCATGCAGGCTAACCTATTCATGACAAGCGGAGTAACCACGCACTAGAGTTATAATAAATAGGCTAAATCATGAATTATGAGTATTGTATTTATTAAAGTGACTTGCGCAGCCACGCTAATGTGATTCAAAACGAGTCAGAATGTGTTTACGCTGATACTGGCAAACACCTGAACTAGCACAAACACTGTTATATAAACAGTTAAACGTTTAGCTGTTATAATGGTTGCGTAAATCTTGTACAAGTATTAAGCTGTCCACGATGCGAATCGTGCGAACCACCACTGGCTAACCCAGTAACTAACAACGTAACACAAAGGCAAGGAATACAATTTAGCATTATGGTAAACAGGCTAGCATAGAAACTAGCATTTCAGCATGCATGCTGAAACACTGTAGAGTAAATTTAAAAAACACACAAATGAAATTTTAGCATAGAATTTTTAAGTAGAATTTGACGCATTTTAACTGCGAGTGCAGTAAAGGTCAAGTTTAGACTGTTAACGCTAAGCTTATTAGACTGACCTGCTTAAGCTAATGAGTGTTTCTTTTGTGTTTTAATGCTACAGCACACGGCCGTCGCTGCTCGAGTACCTGAGCTACACCCTGAACTTCATGAGTGTCCTGGTGGGGCCGTGCAGCAACTACAGCGACTACGCCGAGTTCATCGAGGGACACCACGTTCACAACAAGCTCAAACACAACCTGCAGCACAACGGCTACGGCGCGCATGCGGAACCCTCGCCTGTGGTGAGACACACACACACACACGATAGCCAGAGGGCAGTTAACATGAAGTAGAAACATACTGAATTCAGGATCATCTAAAAAATAATAATAATAATTTGTAAAAAAAAAAAAAAAATTTTTGTCTGGAGTAAAAATGTTTATATATAATGTATATACTTTTTAAAAGACATTAGTGTGAAATATACCAATTACGTATTTAGCATTTTAAAAGTTTTTTGTTTGTTTGAAATTATTAATTATATAATAAGTTCACATGATGAAAAAGAGTTTAGAAAAAATGCAAGCGAAATTATTTTTTATTTAAATTTTTTTTTTTTGCAAAGATCTATGTAGGAGTAGTTTGTTTCTGTAACTTCATACACATGCTAACAATGTGCGGTTTTAATAAACCCAGTACCCACAATGCACCGGGTCATTTAGTGGTCTGGCTTTTATACAGCAGTGCATTGTGGGTATTGTGCGTATTGAGGTGACCCGGGTGTGTCTTTCTCGCTCCACAGCGAGCCGTGTGTCAGAAGTTGATGGTGTGTGTCGGCTGCCTGTTCTGGTTCTTCATCATCACCAGAAGGTTCCCGATCAGCTACAACGTCGACCTGCAGTTCGTTAACGAGGCTCCGATCCTCAGCAGGCTGGCTTACGCCTTCGTCTCCATCCAGGCGGCTCGGCCCAAGTTTTACTTCGCCTGGACTTTTGGTGAGTCGGGTTCCTCCATACTGTTGCTATTGTGTGCTCAGTAATGCTAACTCAGAGCGCGTTCTGTTAGCGCGGTGGCGTGATGTGCTGTTTTAATGGGGCTTTTATAAGAACACAATGTAAGTGTTTGTAGGTGTGACACTGCTACACAATGCGGCTGCTTGTTCGGAGTGTGTCCTGCTCCTCAATGCGGTCTGACTGTATGACATGTTCCTCTGTTCAGCTGATGCGGTCCATAATGCAGCGGGATATGGAATTAGCGGACTCGACCAGAATGGGCGAGTGTCCTGGGACCTCGTCTCAAACATCCACATCTGGGAAATCGAGGCAAGTTCATTCAGCGTTGTTCAAAAACGTCACGAGTTGTAGTGTTTTAGGATCCAGCGTGGCATGAACAATCACAGTAATGCAGAAGAGGACGGCGTATGTAGACGTAGAGAAACCATCAGGTCAAACGTTACTCCAGTGAAAGAAGCAGAAATTTTACATTTCCATTTCCATAAGGAGTAAAAGTACGAAACTCCTCTCCTCCTTCAAATGTAGCAAAAGTCGTGATTTTGTATTACTGTAGCTGTAAAGTCATGGCGTAAACTTTCCCTTTCTGTCCCGGGACAGTTGGTCTGATATTCTGGTATGTTAGTTGGTTGCTATAGTAACCCAGGCGTCCACAGGATTTTCCTATGTCCCGGGTATCCCAGGTTTTGTGTGCACCTGTGGATTGCCTTATTACAGGCTTCTGAGCAAAAGTCAAAGCACCCCTATGTCTTCGTTATGTAGTGTGATGAGTGTAACGGTGATCTTACACTCAAGTGCACTTTATATACTTTTATATAGCATATGCACTCAACTGCCTTCCAGATCGGGACACCCAGGAGAGGTCACCAAACATGTCAACGAGGATTTCTTAATCTGACGGGAATCTCTTTGTTTGTTTGTCAAGAGCATTGAAACCACTCGTCGCGAATCATGTGGTGTAAACTGGACATGTGATCTAAATAATGCTGTGGGTTGTCATCAGTGCTGGTCAGGGTGGGAAGCGTAAGATCTCACACCGTCATTTAGGTCTAATAGCCTGCAAGTGACAAAATAGCCGCTTCTGCAGCCTTTCTGTTTCCAAAAGTCCTTACGTTTTTAATTATCTAGCTTTCAGTACTGTGCGAAAGTCTTTAGTATAAAGGTTGTTACGTATATGTTATATATGATTCTCATGTGTATTATGTACAAAACCATTTGTTTTGTTTCAAACATACCTTAAAAATTAATAAATAAATAACATTAAAGAATAATCTTCACATGCCTGTAAAGAAAACAACGGATTCCGTGACAGACCAGTTTTCAGAAGGAAACTCATATTCTCCAGATCACTCAGTAAAGTCTCACGGCTGTTTTACTTACTGTACTGTGCGAAAGTCTCAGGAAGATACAAAAGAAAAAATGTAGACTATGTAAACTGAACCTTCCGGGATGAATGGAGAGATGAGTGTATGTTCATTCCTCCTGTGGGAAGTTTAACACCAGTTCGTCTCGTATGTTCTGAAACCGTGGTGTTATAAAAGACCGTTAGAGCAAACACATCCGCAGCATACCTGAACTGATACGCTAAAATCTAAAGGTCGAGTAAAATTGAGGTTATGAACAGTTATGTTTCGGATTTAATCATCTACTTTAAAATAAACTACTATTGCGCTACTGTCTCAATCTAAACAAACTTCAACCTGAAATAATAATAATATCACTGATTACATTAAAGACCATCAGATTATTTTTAGCCTTTAACCTTTTAACTATTTCTACAAACTCTTTAACCGTCAATGACGCGTACTAACGCTAAAAAAATAAAGAGCGCTAAAGAGTAGTTTTCACACCAAGTCAGTACTTGGTGTGAAAACTCTTTGGTTGAAAATAATCAACAGTGTTCAATACAGATTTGTGCAGTAAAAAAAAATTTTTTTATGAAAGATCATACTGTTAATAATACTGACAATACAGTTGCTCTGCCTGATGGACAGTCAGTATTTATTCATGAATTTATTTCGTCAAAGTAGTTCATCTTTTTCTGATTGTAAATCTAGTTTTTTCCCCCCATACACAGACGGCAACCAGCCTTAAATCGTTCATCGACAACTGGAACATTCAGACAGGGGCGTGGCTCAAATGGTACAAACCATTATTATCTTTCTTTTTAATATTATTATTATTATTATTATTATTGATAATAATGTATAATCCCCTGTGTGTGTGTGTGTGTGTGTGTGTGTGTAGTGTGTGTTACAACCGTGTGCCATATTTCCAGACACCGTTGACGTTCATGTTGTCGGCGCTGTGGCACGGTGTTTACCCAGGATATTATTTCTCCTTCCTCACAGGAATCCCCATCACACTCACCGCCCGTGCCGTGAGTTACTCACACACACACGCACACACACACACACACACACACACACACACACACGCAAACGCACACACATATACCTTTTGGTTTCAACTCAACCCAACACAATTCAAGTGACATCACAGGTCTTGATGTAATCACCAGAATTGTATTTATTTATTTTTCACCTTTTTGTTTTATCTACACGCTCACGTCTCCCCTCTCCTCCGTCTCTCGTGGTTGGCAGGTCCGCAGGAATTTCCGCCATTATTTTCTGCACTCTCGCTCCATCAAGCTGGTGTATGACGTCATCACCTGGGCGGCGACGCAGTTTGCCATCTGTTACACCGTCATGCCGTTCTTAGTGCTGGCCGTCGAGCCGACGCTCATCTATTACAGGCAAGCAACACTCCGGTCTAATTCCTCATCCACTACCTGAATCTTATTTGCTTTCTTTTATTATCATTTAATGTTGCAAATTCATACAAATATTTGTGGCCATTGTCCTTATGTCACAGGTGTGAGGGACAAATAGGACTAATATATATATATATATATATATATATATATATATATATATATATATATATATATATAATATTATATATATATATATATTTTTTTTTTTTTGCGCTAAATTTATTTGCAGAAGAAAATACCAAGATGCAAATCGACTAGCATTGCTAGATTTAGATAACATGGCTAGCTCATATTAAAAGTCGCATGTTACATCCTTACTTTCTTGGTGGTTTATTTAAACTTGGCATAACATGGTCATGTTACCATGACAACCGTCATCCCTATTCCTCACCTCAACCAACATTCCTAAACACTACTGAACCTTGTTTAACGCGAGCTAGCATTGTTTTGCAGCTAATAGTTTAGCCATCACTTGGACGCGCTACTGATTTACAGATTTGTTTTGTGACATCACAAGCTGAAGGTTTTTTTTGGAAAAAAAAAGGAAATGAAACCCGAATCTGTGTATCAGAACCAGTGTAGAAGACGGAGTTAACTGTGTAAACTTTTGCAAAATATTTAGAAAACTTGAAAATGAGTGTTTGAGGGGAAAAGTAAACAATTGTTATCTCTCTCTTTCTCTCTCTCTCAGGTCCATGTACTTCCATGTGCACATCATTAGCATTCTGGCGATGCTCGTGCTGCCAAGCAGACCCAGGAGGCCTGATCTCCACTCCCAGCACTCCAACAATAACGTGAAGGGAAAATAAATACCCCGCCGTGTTGTGTGCGCGAGTGTATGCGTGTGTGTGTGTGTGTGTGTGTGTGTGTGTGAGAGAGACTGCAGTGGCATGAGGACTGTACAAAGGACACTCTGTGTAAGCGACAAAGCGAGCTGGATCGGAGTGTAACCGCCTGCCGTAACGTGTCCTCACTCTCGGTTCATGAACACACACACACACACACACAAATATCATGGACGATGATGGCTGAACCGCAACTAGCTATCATGAAGACAGGACGGACTCATTAGATCTCTACTAAGTGAATTAATTATGTCCTTGTTAAGCATCTTTTTTTTTTTTTTAAACCTTTAAACTTGGGGTATTACACAGGTTTGGGACTGGAGCATTAACTGTTGCCTTGAATGTTGCCTAACGTTATTTTATATATAAAGATATACATCATAATATCATCCGAATGTTTTATACACACACACATTTTATATATGATACACCGTATGTGTGTATGTATGAATAACATTGAGTTCGACATATTTGAGTGTTTCTTCTTTTTTTTAAAGATGTCTTTTTTGAATGAAATAAAATGAAGCGAGAGTTTATGAATAAACTTTTCATTTACTGTTCGTGTCTTTACACTGTCTGGATAAAAGATTTAAAGGTTAAATGTTAGCTAGCGAATATGCCGAGTTCAATCATGAGCTACTGTAACTTATCCATAGTGTACAAAACGTTTGTGCTGCAAGAATGACACTTCTCAGTCTGATGATCGCCTTTAAACCAGGTCAAAATCTCAAAATCTGATGAGAAGTGCAATTTAATCCGGATGAAATGTTGCTTATTTAATATCTTTGATGTAAATGTTGATTTTCTTATCTTGCGTCTGCTGAAACTGTCCATTTACAATGCTGTGAAAAAGTATTCACTGATTTAAAAAAAAAATAAAAAATTTTGTCACTTAAATGATTGAGATCAAACAAATTAAACAAACAAAGATAACCCAAGTAAATACTCTAGTCATTTATCAAGGCAAAAAAGCTGTTCAAACCTGTCTGGCCCTATGTGATAAAGTTATCGCTACCTAAACCTTGTTTTTTTTTTACTTGCTGGTGTGATTCGGATCATCCTGATGCATAACTCAAGCAGTCGTCCTGGGCTGAAGCTGCAAAGCCCCAGACCATCGCGCTACCACCACCATGTTTGACGGTTAGTTTAATGCCAGATGTAGCAGGACACAAACCTTCCAAGAAGGTTCAACTTTTGGTTCATCAGTTCACAGAATGTTTTCCCAGGAGTCTTTGGGATAATCTAGATGCTTTTTGGCAAACTTGAGACTTTGTGTTCTTTTTGGTCAGCAGTGGCGTTCTCCTTAGAACTCTCCTTTGGATGTCATTTTTGTCCCCAGTCTCTTTCTTATTGTTGACTCATGAACACTGACCTTGACTGAGTCAAGTGAGGCCTCGAAGTTCTTTAAATGTGGTTTTGGGTTCTTTTATGAGCTCCTAGATGAGTCGCCGTGGTGCTCTTGGAGTAAGTTTGGTAGACCGGTCGCTCCTGGGAAGGTCCACCGCTGTTCCAGGTTATATCTGTAAATAACGACTCTCACCGTGGTTCACTGGAGTCCCAAAGCCTTAGAAACGTCTCTGTAACCCTTTCACGACTGATACATGACAATTACTGTGTTTCTCATCTGTTCTTGAATTTCTTTACATCATGGCACGATGTGTTTCTTTTTATTTGGCAGACGATCTTATCCAGAGCAAATTAGGAAAATGTTGATGTTGAAATAAAAAGTTTCCATCACCTTCCACTGGTTACCAGGTTACTAAACTGCCATCAATCAAACACTTGGGAATACAAATGACTTTTTCTCATAGGGCCAGGTAGGTTTCGACAGGTTTTTTTTTTCTTCTCTCTCTTAATAAGTGAAATCACATTTTAAGGACTGCATTTTGTATTTGTTGGGGTTATGACAAATATCCAAAAAAAAAAAAAAAAAGAAATCACGTAGGGTCAAATCCTTTTCACAGCACTGTATGTCTGTGGGAAAAAAGATTAGAGTTTATGTTCCAGCAGCCGGCTTACAGCTACGTCTTGTAATTTTCAATCATTAGTTAGCATTAGCACTGTGCATGTGTTTCTTTTTTACCTAGCAAGCCAAATTCAATCACCTGTGCCACAATATTTACATTTCTTAATATGGTGTACAAACGTAGCTCAGCAGGCAATAGCAAGAGTGAGTAAAGCTAAACGTGCTAATGTAGTTGTACAGAATCGAAGTAATTTACAACACTTCTGTGGTAAGTGTTGATGTTCCACATTGTTCTGGCTAATCGCGCTGTCTCTCCAAACGTCTTCATGGCTCGATCCCATGCTGTCAGTCATTAGCCAGCATGTATTTCCTGTATGTCCTCGTCACCTAGCAGCAGCCTTTAAACTAAACCATTGTGCTGCTACAGGCATCATTCAAATTGTGTTAGCTATCAATGCTAAGTGAAATTATAGTGTATTTTGTTTCTTTACAGTGTATTGTTCTACAAATTTATCAACACATCTGAGGTAAATGTTGACGTTTTGGATGTTTTGGTCTGGTTTTTAAGCTCACTGTTAGCCTGGAATCATTGGCTATCTTGTACTCTTCAGTCAGCATGTTTCCCAGTAAAGCACCGCATACGCTAAATGTTTTTTAAAAGTGTTTTCTCTCAATATGTTATGTAAAACATATTATTTCATTCTATTCATATTCAAAAACCATTCATCATTTGAATCATTTGCGCTCTAAGGTACTAGAAAGTGGAAGAGCAACGTGATGAAGGAACAAATCCAGCAGTGCCTGGAATGTTCCAGAAGAACATTTTGAAAGGTATATGACTGCTCACATCATAAGCATCTAATACAGAAGACCAGGCTACTTCAAGTCATCATGAGGACCATCACAGGAGTCAAAATCTCCCCACAAATCAGTCGAGTTCCTTAAATTCCTGGCTATTTTTTGTCCGCGACTGTAGTAGTCAATTCCAAACTTTTCCTGCTCTATAGCACCTACACATAACCTGGTGGAACAGAGGAGCCAGCAGCATCAGTCTTTAGATTTCTACCACCACTATGCACATAATAAGTGGTTCTCCAGCATGGAAACACAATTGGTCCTACATGTTATGGCACTGATATATCTGTGACTCTTTGAACTTCACCTTCTCTACTACCATTCTCTTCAAAGTCCTTCTCTGGTACATGCAGTTTTCAGCAAAAAGAAAAAAAAAAGACATGTCGCCTATCCACTGAATGTGCTATGTCTAAAAATTAAATAGCTAGTTCACATCCTAGTGAAGGAATCACCAAAGAACAATGAATCATCTTATTACAGTAAATGAAGGTCCACCGTGTGACCATTAAATGCTAACTTTAGCAAAAAATGCTTCTCATCAGTCCTTCAGTTAAAATGTGGACATGTGGACATGTTGGATTGGTTTTATTACACACGGACTTTTCCCAGTAATTTAAATAAATTGTTGAGAAGGGGACGATATAGCTTTCTAAATAATCGACATAAATTAAAATAAATTAAAAAATAGACCTTAAGAAGTTAAATGGAACTCTTTTTGATAATGATGAAGTCTTAAAGGCACTTTATAGCGACATGACGCTTAAAAAGACAAACAAACTGAGGCAGCAACCGACAAAGCATTATCACAAACCTAAACTGCATCAACATAAAAATATAAAGTTTAACTAAAATATAACTATTTGTCTTTAGGTGTAATAATTTCTAATAATAAATTCCTTTTATTTGGAAATTCACCTAAAATCTCAAAGGATAATGTAAGTAATCTTTAAACTTGTAATACAACAGAAACACGACAGGGGGCAGTACACGCAAACACAAAATCAAAATAGTTCATTAGAAAAAGGAACTGGACCCTCTGAATGCTCTTGTCGCTTTTACATCCTGTTTTTGTGGTTTGAGGTTGAGTAGAAATATGTATAATTTACTGTAATAGCATTAAACACCTTTTTGTGTTTTTCTCAGCCTTTGCAGCGGTTAACGAGTGAATGTGAGAACTACAAAAAAAATCCAGCGAGATGATTACTGAGCTGTGGTTCACTAATAACAGCTGGGAGAAATAGGAGGACATCTTTATTTATTTATATTTTTCATGCATTAATTTATTTTGATTAATCCCTCTGTCGGCGGCGCGGTGGTGTAGCGGTCAGCACTGTCGCCTTGTACCTCCAGGGGCCGGGTTCGATTCCCGTCTCTGTGTGCATGGAGTTTGCACGTTCTCCCCGTGCTTGGTGGGTTTCCTCTGTGTACTCCGGTTTCCTCCCACAGTCCAAAGATATGCAGGTTAGGCTAATTGGCGTTTCCAAATGGCCCATAGTGTGTGTGTGTGTGTGAATACTGGCCATCCTTGAGCTTTTTTTTACAATGTCTGAGTTGTCCATTAATGTAAATAAAGATTTACGATGTTTTCGTTAATGGAACTTAATCGAGTTTTTGTTTCTTGGTGTGTCCACGTGATGCTGCATTATCAATGAGCCGATTCCTTGTGAGTGAATCTCTTCTGATTTGACTCTCTGAAACAAGAGCATCAGATGATGAAAGATTAATAATTTTAAGAAGTGCAGAAGGACGAATGGGACGTGTGGAAAAATATGACCTGTAGAATCCACTGAAGTTTAGCTGTCTTTAGCTGTCTCTGTCTTTTATTCTTGCTTCTCTTCAGGGTCTTTTTTCTCTCCATCATAGACATTAACCACATTATCACATATCTGCAAACCCACACACACATAATCATCTTCCTGCTGTCTGTTGGTCAAGGAGTAGCTCAGTGGTTAAGAAGTACGATTACTCATCAGAACGTTCCAGGTTCAAACCCCAGCACCACCAACGAGCCCCTCTTCCACCGAAGTGAACCAGGTGCTAGTTCATGTCTGGTGCTGAGGTCGGTTCAAAAGTTAAGGCATGGCTTTGTTTTTTTTTTCCCCATGGGCTATAGAGTCATGTCATTATATGTATAAATCACTGTATACAACCGTGTACTTCTCCAGCAATGCTAATGGCACTGCTATGATCGTGGCTATATTAGCGCTAGTGGCAATGACGCAGCAAATATAACAACAACAATGGCGAACTTCTGTTCAACATGGCTTTGCGAGCAGTTCTCCTGGCCTTATCGTTACTAGAAAGCATTTGATTTTTTTAAGATGTCACTCGTGATAATCCGGCCCCCAGTTTCTGACTTAAGTGATTCTTTGTTCTGACCCAGCAAAGTGGGGTTGACACTTAAGACCCTTAACCCTCAACTGCTCAGGTGTAAAATGAGATCAAATATAAGTGGCTCTGGGTAAAGGTTTTCTGCTGAATGGCATAAATTTACAGTAAACGTGAAAAGTTTCAGGATGTTGTACCAGTTTTTTTCCCCAAGCCATCAGAACACTCAATATTCAAGGGCAGGACTGAAACACACTCTCACACACACACACACGAACACACACACACATACACACACACACACACACACCACAAAACACTCATTCTTTCACACTACTCACTGTCACTCTTTACTCATTCTTGCATGTTTACACTCATTTATTCTTCCACTGTAATCTCCTTTTGCTCTTTAGTTCTCACCAGACCTGCACCCTCAGCACCGCTCTGCTCTGCACCGTGCACGCTGTTCTGTCTGTTCGTAGTCGTAACTGCGCTGTGTCTTGCACTGGTTAAACACCAGTGCACCTTGTGCAGTCCTGTGCTAGTGTTATGTGTAGACTTGTTGCTGGTGTTGTTTTATGTAGCATCATGTTTGTGTTGCACTGTACCAGCTGTGTCTGGGTGAAGCTACACCAGAGACGAATGTGGAATAGTTCTTGATTAAACTCACCCTTAACATTTAACTTCCTCTTTTATGTTACACAAAAATAAGAGAGATGATGAGTGCGAGAGAGCGAGACAGACAGACAGACAGACAGACAGACAGACAGAGTGGGCGGGATGATAAAATTGGAGCAGAGAGGAAGTGACAGCGACAACCTCAAGCTTGTAAACTGCAGCGTTCCAGGGCAGAGAGAAACAACTTCGAACACTGAACACGCTACTTTAGTACTGTTTTAAATTCACAACCTTTTTTTTGTTTTTCAAAAGTTAAAACGTTTAGCAATGACCTGTTCCGAAGACCAGCTTGAACACAACAGTATCTGCTGCGATAAATGTCCAAAAGGTGAGTCTTGAAAATCACAGATTAGAAAAGTATAAGATAGTTTATGAACATAAAATTATCTTGTGATTTTCAGATTTTTCATATTGTGTGTTATGAATTAAGTACAACACATTTATGTAATTCTTATACCGTAGGCGTATAAAACTAATTTGTAAAGGAACAGATTCAAATTCCAAACTGTTGGAATGTTTTCTATTTGGGACACAGATGTAACTTTGACACAAGTAACTGTATTGAATTTTAAAATAAATCACTTTAGTTAAAACAAACAAAAGAAATTTAAAAAATCTTATTTATGTAATTGCTGGAATTCCTCAAACAGTTTTGTTTTATGCTGTAAACGGTTCATTTTATCCGCGTCTCTTTATACTTCCAGTGGGACATTTTCAAATGTTATTACTTTGTAAAGCTTTCATACAATTTATTTATTTATTTTTGGTGCGGGAGAAAGGTGTGTGTTTTTTTTTTTTAATAACTTAATCTGTCAAGAAAACATCTTTCACATTAAAGCTACATTGTAATATAATGAAAAATAATATTTTTATAGCATGTTTTATTTTTTTAAAAAGAAATAGAAATTTGTGTTTATCTGTGTTTGTGTGTGTGTTTCAGGGAAATATGTTTCATCGCACTGTACACAAACTTCACAAACGCAGTGTACACCATGTCATGATGGCCACTACACCGAGATTATTAATTATATGGCATCGTGTTTAAAGTGCAGATCCACATGTAACGCTGGTAAGTTTTACCAACAAAAGCCAGACAACACTGAAACACAAAGATGGGTGTCAACACCATCAGACACCAACATGTTTTACCAAAGACCATCAGACACCAACATGTTTCAAGAGACACCAGCAGGAACCAACATGCTTCACCAGACACCATCAGACACCAACATGCTTCACCAGAAACCATCAGACACCAACATGTTTCACCAGACACCATCAGATACCAACATGCTTCACTAGACACCATCAGACACCAACATGCTTCACCAGACACCATCAGACACCAACATGTTTCACCAGACACCATCAGACACCAACATGCTTCACCAGACACCATCAGACACCAACATGCTTCACCAGACACCATCAGTCACCAACATGCTTCACCAGACACCATCAGACACCAACATGCTTCACCAGACACCATCAGTCACCAACATGCTTCACCAAACACCATCAGACACCAACATGCTTCACCAGACACCATCAGGCACCAACATGCTTCACCAAACACCATCAGACACCAACATGCTTCACCAGACACCATCAGACCAACCACCACATGCTTCACCAGACACCATCAGGCACCAACATGCTTCACCAAACACCATCAGACACCAACATGCTTCACCAAACACCATCAGACACCAACATGCTTCACCAGACACCATCAGACACCAACATGTTTCACCAGACACCATCAGACACCAACATGCTTCACCAAACACATCAGACACCATCAGACACCAACATGCTTCACCAGACACCATCAGACACCAACATGCACCAGACACCATCAGACACCAACATGCTTCACCAGACACCATCAGACACCAACATGCTTCACCAGACACCATCAGACACCAACATGCACCAACATGCTTCACCAGACACCATCAGACACCAACATGCTTCACCAACACCATCAGACACCAACATGCTTCACCAAACACCATCAGACACCAACATGCTTCACCAGACACCATCAGACCAACATCACCAAACACCATCAGACAACATGCTTCACCAAACACCATCAGGCACCACCACCACACCATCAGACACCAACATGCACCAGACACCACACCATGACACCAACATGCTTCACCAGGCACCCATGCTTCACCAGACACCATCAGACACCAACATGCTTCACCAGACACCATCAGGCACCAACATGCTTCACCAAACACCATCAGACACCAACATGCTTCACCAGACACCATCAGACACCAACATGCTTCACCAAACACCATCAGACACCAACATGCTTCACCAGACACCATCAGACACCAACATGCTTCACCAAACACCATCAGACACCAACATGCTTCACCAGAACACCATCAGACACCAACATGCTTCACCAAACACCATCAGACACCAACATGCTTCACCAGACACCATCAGACACCAACATGCTTCACCAAACACCATCAGACACCAACATGCTTCACCAGACACCATCAGACACCAACATGCTTCACCAAACACCATCAGACACCAACATGCTTCACCAGACACCATCAGACACCAACATGCTTCACCAGACACCATCAGACACCAACATGCTTCACCAGACACCATCAGACACCAACATGCTTCACCAGACACCATCAGACACCAACATGCTTCACCAAACACCATCAGACACCAACATGCTTCACCAAACACCATCAGACACCAACATGCTTCACCAAACACCATCAGATACCAACATGCTTCACCAAACACCATCAGGCACCAACATGCTTCACCAAACACCATCAGACACCAACATGCTTCACCAGACACCATCAGGCACCAACATGCTTCACCAAACACCATCAGACACCAACATGCTTCACCAAACACCATCAGACACCAACATGCTTCACCAGACACCATGAGGCACCAACATGCTTCACCAAACACCATCAGGCACCAACATGCTTCACCAAACACCATCAGACACCAACATGCTTCACCAGACACCATCAGGCACCAACATGCTTCACCAAACACCATCAGACACCAACATGCTTCACCAAACACCATCAGACACCAACATGCTTCACCAGACACCATGAGGCACCAACATGCTTCACCAAACACCATCAGGCACCAACATGCTTCACCAAACACCAACATCATTTTATTTATTTTACTTAGTATTTATTTAGTAAATTTGTTGTTTATTTAGTAGTAACATCATATTAATAAAAATACAGTATGTTTACCACTTGGCTGTTTAATAATTTATGCTAAATATTTATATCGCGCATCTCACTTCTTGTAGACAGTCAAGTGGAAACGAAGCCCTGTACAGCAGAGAGTAACCGTGAATGCGGGTGTAAAGAGGGCTACTACTGTACCAGAAAAGTAAACTCTGGAGATCAATGTGACCAATGTGAGCCAGTCCAACTCTGCCAACCAGGATATGGAGTTTCTGTTCCACGTGAGTTTAAACACACACACACACACACACACACACACACACACACACACACACACACACACACAGAATCATTCACTGAACTATTACCTGGTGAATAGTTTCTTTACTGTAGATACTCTCACAATCTCACACTGTCTAATCTGAACTCTTATGGATAGTAAAACAAATATAAAATGTAACATGTTAATGTATTCAATTAAAAATTGTTGTTGATTTTAAGGCAAATATTTTTTACAATTTTGATTATTAAATGATAATTTCACAACTTCCACCAACATTGACAAAAAACCCAGATCACACTTTGAGAAGCTACAGAACATGGGCATGTCCCCTTCAAAAAACACAATGACTCACCCGACTAAACATTCAGAAGATTCATCAATGAGCCCACCACACACACACACACACACACACACACACACACACACACACACACACACACAGGACATCATTGGATTCCAAAATAATAATAATAAATAGTGTCTTGGTTTCTGGCGACGTGTTGCTGACTAACCCCTCCATTCTGACACGTTAACCTCAGCGGTCTGGTACCAGGTCACGTGTCCATGATGAGAGAGGTGTGAATGCCACATGGGGGTGTGCGAAAAGAGTGTGCGCTGTAAAATTAATATCTGTGGATTTTACTGTAAAAATAAAAAAAATCATGCAAACTGGTTAAATACAGCAGCCAAAACTCTGGATTCCTCCACAATATTCCTGTAATGTTAAAACTACTGTAACTGCTGCGTTTGTAGCGCAGATATGCCATGAGATATCGAACAGCTGACACTGTAACGTGTGTTTACTTTTAGGAAAAACTCATTTGTCACTGTTAATTAGAATACTAACTGTGTGAGACTGACAGTAAAGCTCTGGAAAATCACATCACATCAAAAGTGTAAACGGGGAAAACAGTGAAAGAGTGTTTAATTTACAGTAATATTTAATCAGGTTCATTTTAAAAGTTTGGACAATCACTAGTTCACGCAGAGAAAAGCTGTAATGCAAAAAGCAGTACAATCACAGTTGCATCACAATCACGTTTTTGTTTACTTTTTAAACAGACAGCAATCGCGGAACATTTGACAAATTCAGATTTTTATGTTTTTCGTAAAACATGCATATGAACACTATATTTACTATACATAGCGCGCGTCATGGCTAGTAAACATGGAGCAGGCTGTTATAACTGTGCACGAAAGTAGGAGAAATGCACAGTACAGTTAGGTCCGTAAATATCAGGACATTGACCAAGCTCCAGGTTTAATTTACAGATAAGATGCGCTGTGGTAGAAAGCGGACATTTAGCTGGACATCAGTTCTTTATTTTCAGATCATGTTACTTCTTAAGCAATTGCAAATGATCTCATTCATCTTTTTTAGGCCTACAGTGTACAGTCATTTGATAATACTAAACCCGCGGTGACATTTTAAATCTGACAATAATAGTTTTCAATGTAAATGTTACTGTCCCCCTAAAATTAGCCCCCGTGTTTGACTAGATAAGCACTACTGTACCTCCTGATATCACTGTCTCAAGGACACAGCGTGTGGCTGAGTCACCGCTTATGGGTGGAGGTCAAGCCTTTAGTACTTCAGCAGCGTTTACATCTCATTTCCATTGTGCTCTCAGTGTGTCGACACTTTTACAGAGCGAAAATGTTTAAGTATCACACAGTGTGATATTCAGTGCTGATATTCAGCACAACAGCACAACCTCGAGTGTGATATCGCTTTTATACAGCAGTTCCACAAACACCGTATATTACCTACAGATTATGATTTGCTTCTTTGTTTAACCTTTATATAAGTTATTCTGCTCCGCCCACACGCGACTGGTGGAGCTGGCGAGCGACAGTTAGCGCGCGACGGTGAGTGTAATTAACAGGAGAATAAAGCTGGAGGAGGTGGACAGTCCTGAGAAACTCACCAGATTTACTTTATATTTCACCTTATTACACTTTAGTATATCAGTCCAGTTAACTTCAGGGTTCTGGGGTCGAATCCCAAATAGTGTTAAATGGAAAACTAGTGCACTATGTACAGTAGAATCCCTTGTTCCACACAGCGAGTAGTGCCCTTGATTAGAGCGGAGTTTGGGATCCAGCCTCGTGTTAGAAGCGGGTTAGCTTTGTAGCTGAAAATAAAGTGCTGTTACTGTCTATTATCACCACTTGTGGAACGTCTCTCGTCCAATCGGAGTATTCGGTCAGAACTAACTGTCGTACATGTAAGCGTTTGGTGTTGTGTTCTAATTACGATGTCAAACTGTCCAATTGTATATGTCTCTATGTGGCACAGAGTACGTAAGACCAGAGGTTTGACTGGTGCTGTCAGTAAGAACGCTTCATAAACAGGATAAAATTAGCATGGAAATTGAATTATAGAAGCAGTCATCTGAGTTTTATAGTGAAATGCTGTTGTTCAATTGGGATTTTTTGGTGACATTAAACGTGGTTCAACGTACAATAAGAATGAGCTGCATGTAGATATTTCTGAAATAATCATTTTAAAAGCAGCACTTTGATGATAAATCGACAGGAAAAGGCTGCTCGACTTTTCCTACGGAACAGCTGCTGTTTCTACAAATTAAAAATGTATTTGTAAAACTGAAAGCTGTAAGGTTTTTATCATATTTTACAGAATTATTTGTGCACAAACAGATGCTGTTTTTTTTTACTATAAAAACAACAGGATTAGTAAAATCAGGGGCGACAGTTTAAAGTGTACAGGATGTAAAGTTGTTTAGGTTTCACAGGGTTTAGCGTGACAACACGGGGTTCGTTCTTTACAGCTCGCTCACGTATCAGGAGAACATCAGACGAAGTTCTCACCAAGAGGACGGCATTTTATCTCACTGTTTACTCGCAAGATGATGATGATGATGATGATGATGATGATGATGAAGAACATGAAGACTTTTAATACAGAAAGATGGAATAATTTTTTTTTTCATCTTCAGCCAACAGCACACATAACACAGTGTGTGAGCCCTGTCCAGAAGGAACCTTCAACAATAAAACGGATTATCACACACCATGTTACAACCACACAAGGTAACTAGCACTACATCACACACACACACACACACACAGACACACTATATATATATATATATATATATATATATATACACACACTAGATTCACCACCAAACACCACCAATGTTTTTATTCTCTACGAGTGTTAGTGTTGGTTTTTACTGTAACTTGTTCTTCTCCAGGTGTTCGGATGTGGGTCGGGTGGAGTTAACACGCGGAACAAAAGCAACAGATGCTACATGTGGAGGTTTTATGTCTGGTAGGTATAAAGTAATGATAAAAAAAAAAAAAGAATCTGTATCTCTAAATGTCAAAGACACGTTGAACCGTCATTGTATTTTTTAACCTCTGCCTACAGGTTGTCATTGGCTGGTTCCTGCTAGTTTGTGGGCGGGGCTAATCCTGACCATCATCGTCGTTATTATTGGAGTTAAATGTCTGAAGTGTAAGCGCAGAAGGAAAGCAGGTAACACTGTGTGTTTTGAAAATGTGACATGCGGGACACACACACACACACACACACACACACACACACACACACACACACTGTGTCTGAAAATGATTTAGCTGCGTACGCTTTTTCTTTTTCTTATCTGATTTCCATCGGATCAGACAGACTCGAGCTCTGAGTTTAATAAAAAACTGTTTTACTGGCACTGAGCGACCAGGTCAGGGTGCATTAGACTCTAGACTGCATTAGACATTAGTGTGTGTGTGTGTGTGTGTGTATTAGTCTTGGTGTTGATAGTGGATTAAATGAATGTTGTTCCGTTTAGTGTCATTTCCTCTCCTGTGCTTTGAGGTGTGTGATATACAGTGTGTCGGTGGTTTGATGTGCGTTGGATGTGTGGTTTAGTTTCGTTGCTCTGGTGTGTGTAGTGACGTCACAGCAGCTTTTTAACTCCAGTGCATCAAACTACACCAGAAACCTGTGAGACACGTGGAAAAGCAGCTGTTATTCCACGTGCTGTAGTTTTACAGACACAACCTTTCACACACTCGCCATCATCATCATCATCATCATCATCATCATCGGCACAATTGACCTCCAATCACACACTCGCTACCGTCACACAATTTGGAGTTCAGGTTGTGCTGTAACAGGTAAAAGTCATAATATTCTTTTTTGTGCTGATCTGGTACTTCTGCAGGATGTGGAAATAAAATCAAACACACGCGCGCGCACACACACGCGCACACACACACACACACACACACACACACACACACACACACACACACACACACACTCTCTCTCTCTCTTAAAGGCCTAGATTGTTCTCGGATAACATAGCAGCAATACCAGACCACATCCTTTCAGAAAAATGAGTGTGAGAAAAACACACCACACCACACGTACTAGGAACTTTACTAAATTGTGTGTGTATGTGTGTGTTTGCATGTGCCTGATTTCAGTGATTACAGTGGAGAGTTCAGAGCAATTCATCTCACCAGTTCTTCCTCCAGACATCATCAAACATCCGAGAAGCCCACAGATACAGACGATCACTTACAACAGTAAGAAAAAACACACACACACACACACACACACACACTTGTGACTGCAAGACGTTCATTTAAAGAGTAACAGGTTCAAAATGTCAGTTACGGTTAATCAGTCTCATCATATCACATACCACGTACCACATACAGTACGCGTCCTGCTATACCCTGTGCGTATGTGTATCCCAAACACCACTTAAAAGCAGAAGCTTTGTGTTTAAGTTGAAAATGAAGGGGAGTACAGCGGAACCTCGGATTGTGAGTCACACGGTTTGCAAGTGTTCCACAAGACAAGCGTGCCTTGACTTACGAGTAATCGTCTCCCCTGCTGGGTCTTAGTGCTCGTCTCTTACTGGTATAATCTACATCCGTGCATTTACTATAACACTGTGACCACGTCTTTTATTTTGTTTGTGTGTGTGTGCGTGTGAAAGTCGTACTGTTTACGACTTTCAAAACAGTACGACTGTTTTGAAACTGTTTTGAAACTGTTTTGATTGTTTTGACTGTTTTACGTGCGCGCACGTAAAACAAAAGCAAGTTTCATTAGAGAGGTTAAAGATCCATTTACTCTCTCTCAGCCTGCACTGACTCTGTGTGTGTGTCGGGATCTATTTTTACAGGTTAAGTTAAGGTTGCAGGTTAATTTATTTTATTTTATTTTACTAATTATATTTATATATTTCTTCGTTTGAGCTGTGGAAGAATATTCTGAGTTTAAATTATTCTGAGTATGGGGGAAATTCACTTTGATATATACGAGCGTTCTGATAGACGAGCGTTCTGATAGACGAGTGTTCTGATAGACGAGCGTTCTGATAGACGAGTGTTCTGATAGACGAGGGTTCTGATAGACGAGTGTTCTGATAGACGAGCGTTCTGATAGACGAGCGTTCTGATAGACGAGCACACTTCTGGAACGCATTATGTTCGTAATCCATGGTTCCACCGTACATGTGCTTATATACCAGGAAGTGAAAGGAAAACTGGAGATATTGCCCTCTACTGGCACGGAGGTGTACCGATACAGGTGTTGTGACACGCGTATACAAGTATGTGCCCCCAGAATGTAATGTCATGGAAACAAACATTGGTCGTGAGCTCAGTCCTTCTCTACAGGACATCACGTCCACCCAAGGCGACACACTTCTCCAAACGATTGATGATCTGGTGGAGAGCGTCTTTGAAGAGGCTTTCTGTTTGTTTGGCTCTTCAGGAAAGGTTCCACCTCGGTACTCGCCTCGTCTGCTCAGAGCATCCGACTCTTCATGTGATGGAAGAAGAAGAAGTCACAGGGTGCGATGTCGGGGGGGATGACGCAGAATTCCATACCTTAAGTTTCAGCGTTTCGTGAGCATGAGAGCGGCTGGTGGTCATAAAGAAGACGCACTACAATTTTTTTACAGCCGAGTGTGACTGTGACAGTTTGGTTTTAACCCTCTAGTGGCATCGTATGGAACTACTATATACCGCGGGTCTTTTAAACAAGAGGAAATGCTTATGAATGCGTTCGTTTCTGGAGACATCATTTGGGCAAAATTTGGGCATACTACTGTATAATATTAATTTTATGAGCGCCCCTCGTATATTTCCAAAGTACAGAAAGCATAGAACATTTCCGTGGAGACACGATGTGTGAAGTGTGTGATGGAGTGAAAGAACTCACACACACATGACCGAACTCGACCCCACTGGACCATCACCTTAGAAGGAACTGGATGTGGAGCTTCAGCATCATGACGCCAGTGCCGAGTTCACCGGGATTGTGTAAGTGCAACACCTATCGTCCTGCCCCCCTCCCAGCCAAAAGAAACGGTGTTCCTGGCTTTTTGTGCTCATGTCGGTGGTCGTGGTGGTGGTGGTGGTGACTGCTCAGCGCATCCTTTTAAATACCAAGCTTTGTCGCTTTTTCATAAAAAAACAACAACAACAACAACATGCAGGTCATAAGTATAAAAGTAGGTCATAAAAAAAATTCCATTTCAAAATCTGGTGTAGAGGCAGCGGTGCCGTGGCGTGGCGCGTCGTCTACGCCTTCACCCTACAGCTCGTCTATTCTTTGTTGGAGGAAAGGAAATGAGCTGGCAGGAAGTACTGTTAGTGCGCAGTAACCACACAAAGACGCAAATAACCGCGCTCTGAAACACGGGCGACATTACTCACGTCTCCAAACTTTACACCAAAGCAGGTTACAATAATTATCATCATACATGTGATGCCTTACAGTCAGTAATGTAGCAACTGTGTTACTTAAATAGGGCATGAAAGAACAAAAGAAAATGAATATAAATAAAGTCTATAGTGGCAATATTTAACCGTGTGTGTGTGTGTGTGTGTGTGTGTGTGTGTGTGTGTGTGTGTGTGTAGAATATCAGCAGGGGCGAATGTGAAACACATGCAGGTTTCAGAATGAGCATGAATGTGACATGGTGCTGTACGTTATGTAGATCAGCAGTTTACACACTCATCTAAAAGCCCCTCTCAGTCCTTCACACACTCACACACACATACACACACATCGATGTCTATATTGATCACACGTGTCACATTTAATCAGCAGTCTGGTTTTAGTACGTTAACTATTTACGGAGTCTCCTGTTGAGAGTCGCAGCAGAACGTCGAGGCACATCGCAGGAGAGGAACTAACTCGAGCGTCAGGTTCCTCCAGCCCCCGTCCTCGTGTTTTACACACACTCACTCCATCAGCCTCATCGGCCCCAGTTTCACGAGGAATCACATCGACGTCACCGGAGAGTTCAGCACCACAAGCTTCCAGGAAACATCAACTCATGTGTAGAATACATGTTTATTAGGTGAAGTCTGCTCCACGTTCTCACCGCTCACATGTCTCTGGATCTCTCAGATCTCACACACAGCCCATGATAGCGACCGCAAGAGAGAGAGAGAGAGAGAGAGAGAGAGAGAACAAGCAGAATAAGAAAGAAAGAGGTTTAAAATAGAAAAATTGTGATCAAAGATAAGAGAGAATGAAAAACAAGTGGAAAAAAATAAACTTAAAAAAGAGCTAACATGGAAAGACAGAATAAAGAGCAAAAAAAAGTAAAATACTATGGGGGGAAAACAAAAGAGAGAGAATAAAGAAAGAAACAAACAAAATAAGAAAGAGGGGAAAAGAAAAGAAACGAAACAAGCAGAAAGAAAGAAAATGTTAAAAAAAAGAATAAAATAAAAGAATAAAAACAAAAATAAAAAACATATAAAAGATAAGTAGAAGAAAACAAGAAAGAGACTGAAAAATAAAAAGGAACAAATACTGTACTATGGGGGGAAAAGGAGAAAACAGAAGGAAGAAAGCGTGGGGGAACTAACCGAAAGAAGGAAGAAGGTAAAGAAAGAAAATGAAGGAACGAACCAGAATAACAAAGAAGGAATAGAAATAAATTGAAACAAGTAAAGGAACAATAAGGAGCATAAAAATGCAGAAGAAATTATATCATACTCACCCTATCATCCGGAGATCGCTAGTTCGAATCCCGGGTGGTGCTGTAACCTCTCGCAGCCGGAGGTCTAGAGAGAGCTGATTGGCCGAGCTCTCTCAGAGGGGAGGGATGAGAGGTACATAGTGCTCCCACATTAATCACGGCTCTACAGCCAGTCAGGGGCGTCTGTGAGCTCGCGCAGCGGAGGGAGCAGATAGCGCTGTCCTCCGAGTGTGTGACTCCGCCCCCAACGGTGCGCGAGCGAGCAGTTCGAAAAGATGCGGTCGGCTGGCGTCACGTGGTTCGGAGGAAACACGTGATAGTCTTCGGCCCTCCCGGCTGAGTGGTAGTAGTAGCCTTAATGTGGGAGCCCCCTAGTGACGGGGAGGAATTGGACACGACTAAATTAGGGGAGAAAATCGGGGAAAAATCCCCCCCCCAAAAAAAAAAAAAGAAATTATATCATAGAAAGGAATAAAAAAAACGTTCAATGTTTGTGTGTGATTTCTTTTTTGCAGGTAAGCCGTGTGCTGAGGAACACGAGTGCTGTCTCGAGTGTGACGGCGTCTCTGTGACCGTGGATTCGGAGAAGCGCGGCGCGTATTCCATCCCGGACACGTGCATGTCGTTCATCAGCGATCCCTGCAAGTCCGAGCCGCAGGAGGACGACTGGCCCTGACACGCCCTCGGGCTCTCCGGCTCCTCCCTCTATTTCTCATCAGGCTCTGTCTCACTGCTCAGTTTAAGGGGTGTGCGTGTGTGTGTGTGTGTGTGTGTGTGTGTGTGTGCGCGTGTGCGTGTTACCCACAATGCACTGCGAGGAGTCGGCCATGTCACCTGGAACACACAGCCGGAGTTGTGACATGTCTGAGATCTCCGTGCTCTCATGATGAACGTTTAGAACACATCTCGTTTTACTCCGAGCGAGAGCTCGACGCTTTTAATTACAGCGAGTGTGGATGAAACTACTGATTTTAGGGTTTATTTATTTATTTTCTTTGATGATGCTTGTATTGTCTAAGTACTTCTTTTTGTTACGGATTTTTTTTGTTATGGATGTGTTCATTTATGAAGTTGATTTTATAACAGTGACGACTAATTTTTATTTTAATACATTCAATAATTATTTACAGTTAAAAATGTCACAATTAATTTAAATACATCTGAATACATACTTATAACAAGATTAAAAAAAAAAAAAAAAAACCTTTTTACACAGTGATAGTAAAAGTTGACTGATATCGACACACACGACGCCCCCAGCAGGCAGCACCAGCTCACTGCGTCTACATTATTAGACATTTCTATTTTTCTACATTTTTTTTATTGGTTTATTCGATAAACGCTGGGAGTCTGATGATTATTTTCACCTTCACATGAATAATGTTTGTCTGAAGCCTCTACTCAAATGCTGTCTGAAGCTCTTGGGGAATCCTGCCCGTTAAAACTGCTGTTGATCAAAGTAAATTACTCATTAATGTACTGTTAGGTTATTGCTTTATAAAACTCCTCATGTTCATTCCTGTCACAGTTTCATCTAACATTTGATATTTTTTCTCACTTTTGTCTTTTTTGTTTGTTTGTTTGTTTGTTTGTTTAATTCACTTTTTGAAACAGTCACAATGAGCCATCAGTTGCTAGCTAGCCGGCTAACGTGAGCTAACCTGGCAGGATTCCTGTCAGGAAATTTTAATCCATATCCATCACATTCCTCCACACAACTATTATAATCCAATTTAAGTAGAATTCCAGTGAGACACTTCACTGATAGATGCTGATACAGTAGTTGCTTTTCACCAGGCTTCAAGTAACTGAGTTGATTTTATGCTAACACTGAATTGAAGGAACTCAATGCTAGACGGTGTGAGTCATTTCTGTGACTCATTGAAATGATTCATTCAGATTGATTCACTGATTCGTTTGGTTGTAGGATTTGAACAAAGATATGAAACACCATGAGATTAAAACCACTGTAACCCTGGCGCTGTGAGCTCGAGGGCGTTTCACTGAACTCGAGAGCCACAAGAATCACAGTCATGACAGAGAGACTCACTGCAGTGTTTACACTCGGGGTAATGTTACAAGCATTACATATAATACAATACACACAACCTAAGCTCATAGATCTACACAAATATTAACTCAGAACCGAGTCTGGGTTTGTTTAGGGTCATGTGATCATCATCATAATGATGACAGACAAACTACCACTGAACTACAATGTCATTCCACATCTTTGATCCACACTGGCTTTGGAGTGCAATGTGACAGCGTCAGTGCACACAGTCTCAACTCTGCGTGCGTTTTTGACATCCTGCGTGGTTCCTGCGTGTTCCTCTACATGGTTCTCTGCATGGTTCCTGCATTGTTCCTGCATAGAAAAGAAACTCCATGATGAGATCTTATGTTGATCTCTTCCTTGTCTCCTAGACAGAAATGAGCCGTCTTTGAGACCTGAATGAGATTTTAGCCATTTTCTGTATCTTCTTAAAGTTACCTTAAAATCTCAGACAGAGTTCATATTTGTTTCATGTGCGACTGTTCATTTGGGTTTTCTTATATGTTCTGATATAATCCTTTAAAAAAAATGTGCTCAGTCATGTGTTTATAGTTATAAATAAAATTTAGTTATTTATATTGAGGAATATATTTTGCTGAAAAAATGTCACTCTATATTGCCCAATGCTGACTAATATACAGTATATTTATTAAAACAATGCAAAGTATGGATAAAATGCTTTGGGGTTTAAGGGCTAGGATTCTCTGACAAAGAGTTCCATCTACACTAAAGAGTTTTTAGTACTTTTTTTTATATACATCCATTTACTCTTCACATACTGTACGGGTAGATGGAGGGGTGGGTTAGTAGGTTGGATCTCTAAGATGAAGTTATGTAGATATGTAGGTTGTTGACGACTAAAGTCAATTAAAATTGCTTTGTAATAGATAAATGTTTCATTTCAAATTCTAGCGTCCTTATTTAAAAAAATAATAAAATCCAACCACCAGTTATATTACTGTACAGTACACCCAGGTGTCTCTAGTTGATCAACATGGCTAAACCTTTTACAAATGTGTACAGCTTAACGAATGTATTGAAATGAAACTGGCAAATGGCAAACTTACTTTACATTCTGTACAAATGTCATTATCAATAAAGAACTGAAATACAACATACAGATTTTTTTTTATCGAGAAGTGAAGAGATAATGTTTGTGTTCAGTGATACACTTATCATTTAAGGCCAAACCTGTTTTTGATTATACATTTATGACTAAATGTTCAAGATTTTTTCATGGCCAAGACAATTAAGCTTTACAGTACATATAGATTATAATAAAGAAATTATTTTCCCGGCAATTTCTCCCACACACGGTCCAAGCCTGTAAATGTTTAAGTGTCCAGTGTGTTCGAGAAATGTGCAGTCAAGTCAGCAAAAAACACTTTATCCATCATTCATCCAGACCTTTAGGTGGCGGTAGCGCACCACATACTTTGCCTGCCGCGGATAAAACTGAAGAAGAAGCCTAAGGAGACCGAGCGGACGGTGACGGTGGGTTTTTACTTTTTCGCCCCGAATTCAAAATTAATTGTTATTGAAAAGGAGTCAAAATGGAAGTTAAAACCACAGAGTCTGTGGTAAAAAAAAAAAAAAGAAAAAAACTGTGGTATACTTAGCTGTAATTTAAACATCTTACGTTTGTTCTTAAATTGCAAAAGGAATTCAAATGCTACCTGTGTGTGGTTTAGCATGTGGCTTAGCATGTCTAGGTAACTAACACTTGGTTAAAAGGTTTTTTTTTTAATGATAAAAATCAGTCATCTGGTTACAGTATTATTATTAGGCAAGCCCCAAGTTAACCAGTGTGGTTTGACATATTAAGTTACTTAAAAAATTTTTTTTTTTAACCTTTTTTCTTTTTTTTTTTTTTTTAATAGTAAGTTAATATTACTGCATGATCAGTTTTTGAAAACCAGTAGTTTAATAATAGAGTGTTCAGTGTTTAACAGTAGTTACCAGAACATGTAAGTTTAGAGACATCAGTTAATTACATTCTATAAATAAAGACCAATATGCTTGTTTGTGGAATGGTTATAATTAATTACATTTGACTTTATATGGGTTCTGTTCAGAAGCATGCCACCTCAGGAGACCAAGCGTCTCAACAAAGTAACTGCAGGAGAATGTTCCGGAGTCTCCATCAGCACCACATCATCAGCCAGGTAAGCACCAGCCCATGAGCAAGCTCAAGCTCACCTCTCATTGTTGGGAATGGAGTAGCTGAATGGTGTTTAGGTCAATCTCAAATGTATTCATATATATATATATATATATATATATATATATATATATATATATATATTCATTAGGCACTAAGCAATTCCAGGAGTTGCAGCCTTTGGACAAACTTGTTGGACATCCACCACAAGAGAAGACTGATGTAGCCGGTGAGAGAGAGAGAACTTTTCCTGGCTTTGGCCCGTTTGTAGTCCTTACATACAGCAAGCAACCAATTTTTCATCTCCTTTTTGACGGATTCTTTTCACGGGAAGATTCTCACAATGCTGTGGCCTTTGTGTCACTCCTGTATAAATCATACTTTGAGTTGAGCAGTGTGACACTTTATATCTTTGTCAGGTTTTATGACATTTTGTATCATTTAGTGTCTTAATTTGCCAGATTTTGCTGGTGTCTGTTATATTGTGTGAATTTTAAATTTATTACACTGTATGCTGTTACCTGAGGATTTATGATATGTTCAATACAACTATAATGTTTCTCATTTGTGTTTCATGCATCTCATTTAGATCTGATTTTAATCTCATTATGGTCTTATAGGGCTCATTTGCTTCTCCTTCAAATGCAGTTTTGTTTCTCATGTACATCTGAGATTTCTCAAATATTTCTCAAGTATGTCTCAGGTTTTTTCTCAGTTATTTCTCTTTGTTTCTCCTAAGTGGAGAAATAGAAAAGACAAAGTCGAGCTTGTTATGAGACATGAATAAGCTTGAGCAACAAAATTTTGCTATGGGTGGTTCTCTGCGTGGTTCTCTGTTTGGTTCCTGGCTTCCTGAGTTTTTTTATCTCTGAACTTCAATGGATATTTTCTTCATACACTGAAACCTGGCATGGTGGGAACATTGTGTATACGTGTGTGTGTGTGTAACGTATGAATCAGATGCGGTGTGTGTGGTCCCTGTCTGAATAGAATATTGTACACACGGTTGAACCAAACACCTAAGTCTAATCGCTGTATGTGTAAAATGTGAAAGATAAGAACATGATAAACATCTCGTGAACCCGTCAGCCCCTGTGACGTACACTCTCCCTCACCACCAAACCACTGGAGCTAAGAAGTGCTTTGCTCTGAGTTTTTTGACATTTACAGTATGGTGCATGTTTTAAAACGGAGAGAGGGCACGAGGTCAAACCCCTTTTCCTTGGTCATGTATTGATTTACACTGACCTGTGTGTTCATAAAGACACATACACATACAGTACACAAAACATACTGTACATATGTAGTGCTTCTCTTCTTCCCCTCCAGCCCATGCTCACGTCTGATTGGTCAGCTCGTTGGCCCACAGGTACAGTAGCTGTGCTACTGAGCTGTAAGTTCACTGTGTACAATGTAAGCGCTGTACCATGGACATGAAGACTGTAAACGGATCAACCAGATCTGGAGTGCTGCAGGCGTAACACAGTCCTCACACCACTCAAGCTTATACACCAGATCGTATAGAAAATCATTCATGCTCGAATCTGTCGAGGGAGTTTAGAGGGAGTTGACCTGGTGAATCACGGCTGAGCCTTCACTCATTTGGAGAAACAGTAGTGTGTTCGTTTTCACATCACAGAAAACCCCAGCGTCGAAATGAAACAGGATCAGTGAGCTCCACGAGCTTCAGCGCGACAGTAAGAGCGTCTCCCAGAGCAGCACTCGACTGTAATAATGAAAATGAAACACCAGTGAAGGCACAGCAGGCACAGCACATCACTGGGCCTTGTTTCAGCAGTAATGAAATGATTAATGAATCTAAATCCACCGTCATCTACAGTGAGAAATGAAATAAAGCCCAACCGGGCCACGTGCCGCGTGTCTACAGCGCTGCAGTGATTCGCATTTAGTCTCAGCTAAAGAGAAACTTAGAGATTTAGATTTATGGACTAAACTAGAGTGAGTCATATTTCATACACGCAAAAACAAAACTATTGCACTCGATATAGTCTACACATTAAATGACTATATAAGATTATGAGTTAATTATGTGTCGCACTATTGCAGCACATTGAAATGTTTTTTTAGGATTAAGGGTTCAAGACCTCAACAGTGGCGACTTGGCGGTGCTGGGACTCAAACCCCCGACCTTCCGATCAGTAGCCCAGAGCCTTAACTGAAAGGAATATATTTTCTACATAGTGCACTAGATAGGTGTTCCTGCCCTCACTCACTACTGTCACTGTACACTCACACCCTGTAAGGACTTGGCCCTCTTGACTGCTTACAAAGTGAACCATAGATGGTATAAATGAACTACTTAGTCCATTAGACCCATGTGCATTAAAGTTTTCGGCCCTAACTCACTATATACTGTAAGTACACTACCTAGTGCGGTAAACACCTGTCCAATCTTGATCTCTATAAAAGTGGACCACATACAGTATAAATGCACTAACTAGTGCACTATATATAACTCACTACACTAAGTGTACTACCTACATATTGTAGTAAACACACTTCTAGTAGGGACATGGTAAATACAAGTGCACTATAAAGGGGATAAATGCACTGTGTAGTACACTAGGCAAAAGCCCAATAGGGACTCAGCTCTCGACGCCTGACGTAGTACACTACACACATCCAACAGTGATTTGTCTCTTCACTCATTATTCAGATGTTGCACTAAGGTTTTTAAATTGTGTCTTTACACCCTACTTAGTGCACTAGACATCTAAAGGACACAGTTTGTAACTTTCACTTTCTGTAGTGCACTACATGATGTATCCGAGGATGGATTCACGATGCACGATGCCGCAAATGTCAAAAAAGACGATGAGCGTGAACTCTGTCGAGCTGCGAACCTGCCTCATCTTTTTTGTCCTGGAGATGACCGTTGTTTCGTCTCAGGGTCGTACCTGTACACTCAATGAACATGAAGGACGGATCATGATAAGTTCTTGGCAGACTTGGATGAGATGTTGATTCTGTTCGTGGGTCAGCAGCCTGGGGATGAACTTGGCAGCAACATGGCGCATGTTCAAGTCCCAAGTGAGGATCGCCTGGACAGTTTCGTATGACACGGCAGCGATGTTGTGGACTGTTCTCCGACGATCATCACGCACAAGTCGCCGAATGGTTTCGACATTTTCAGGGGTTGAGCTCGTTGAAGGTCTTCCTGATGTCTCATCGTCTTCCAGTGATGTTCTTCTGCTCTTCAAGTCCAAAACACCTCGCACGACTCACTGCAGCATCACCGTAAACCTGCTGAATCGCGTGATCTGTATAGGGAATGAAGCTTCTTCTGCAACACATCACCCAGTTTAGAATCCAGCTTCTTCATATACAAATATAACTATATATGCGAGTGCATGATGACCAGTATGAAATAGTGTCTATTGTGGCTCATACACCCTATATAGTGCACTACAGGTCTAATAGGACACACACTAGGAGCTTAAAATAGAGAAAGTGCCCCAGGCGGAGGACACAGGGATGAGAGTCGGCTCTCCAGCTTAAATGTTAATGAATTCATGTTTATTCTGCAGCCCAAATGCCAGGCATTCTCTTCTGTATAAACACACACACACACACACACACACACACACACACACTCCTGTCCTGAACGACTCCATACTCAGTGTGTAAGTCTCAGTAATGAGAAGAATTCCTCCTCCATCGCGCCCTCCAGCACTCAGGTGTTTAATATCACTCTCCCTGTTCCCTTCCTGTCTCCCCCTAGCAGCTCTTTAGTGCACAGTTTCCCTCCAAGGGCTTCATACGGAGCAGGAAATAACAGAGTTACTCACCTGTGACCAGCTGAGCGATACGACAGCGTTACTGCTTAAAAAGGTCACTCTCTGTTCCTTTCTAACACACAGGGAGGAAACGAGAGCCGTGAGAGAGAGAGAGAGGGAGACAGAGAGAGACACAGAGAGAGACAGAGAGAGAGAGAGACACACACAGAGAGAGAGACAGAGACAGAGAGAGAGAGAGACAGAGAGAGAGAGAGAGAGAGACAGAGAGAGAGACAGAGAGAGACAGAGAGAGACACAGAGAGAGACAGAGAGAGAGAGAGAGAGACAGAGAGAGACAGAGAGAGGGAGACAGAGAGAGACACAGAGAGAGACAGAGAGAGAGACAGAGAGAGAGAGAGAGAGACAGAGAGAGAGAGACAGAGAGAGAGAGAGAGACAGAGAGGGAGAGACAGAGAGAGAGAGACAGAGAGAGAGAGACAGAGAGAGAGCACTCAGAAAGGTGACAATCAACAAAGATCAAAATTCAGAAGGTTGCAGGGCGGATCTCCGGGTTTCCACGGTTCACACACTCGAGTCGAGCTTATGGAGGAAAAGGTGAAAACTTTATACGTTACCCCATACCTGAAAAAAATTTAGGGGTGCCAATAATTTTGACTAACTGCACAGTATACATACGCAACTGCTTTCTACACGTTTACATAATGATCCCTAAAAACTGTATAAATGCATACACACACACACACTATAACCTTGTGTCGTGTGTGTGTGTGTGTGTGTGTTTTGTGTGTGTGTTTTGTGACTTTTATAAAGATTTATAATTTGCAAAATTCAGAACAGAAGGTGAAGTCTGCCAGCATGATGAGGAGAGAGAGCTGCAGGTCCGACAGCGCTGGGGCTTTACTGCAGTGACCAACAGTGACTGTCTCCCTCACACACACACACACACACACACACACACACACGAGTGAATCAGAACACTTTAAGAACGTCAGCTCCGAGCTGCAGAACATCACTCAGTAAAATCCTAAAACTTCATAAAATTCTGTTTCATATGAAAACTTCAACATTATGAAATATTCACGTCGGTGTGTGTAGTGAGTGTTGTTTGAGTGCCTGAAGGGAGGAACACATGCATTTTGATTAGGTAACTGATGCTAACACACACACACACACAATGACACACACACACACACACACACCATGTAATTTGCTGCAACATCTCACCCTCCAGGGAGCAAATTATTTCAACCTGCTCGCTGTGAACACACACTGCTCGCTCCGCTTCATCTTAAAATGTGTTCTGATTCAGCACACACACACACACAGTAAGATAAACCTACTACTGCTTTGTGCCAAGAAAAGCAAAAATACTCCAGCACAAGCCATCGAGAGAGAAAGTGAGAGAGTGAGTGAGTGAGAGAGAGAGAGAGAGAGTGAGTGAGTGAGTCCTATATTTTCAGGACCAGTGTGATTATCTAAACACCATGGTGATTCCCCGCAGTACTAAGAGTGTAAAGCTCGCCTCTGTGCACTCTGACATTACCCTCACTTTAGACGTAGCGTTGCGAGTGCAGGGTAGCTCAGTGGTTAAGGTGCTGGACTCGGCCTCAAAAGGTTACAGGTTCAAACCCCCTGTTGGGCCCCTGAGTGAGGCCCTTAACCCTCACTGCTCAGATGTAGAATGAGATAAACTGTAAGTGGCTCTGTGAATGATTTAGTGTAGAAAATTACAAGTGTGGTTCGAGTCAAAGTGGGACTTCTGATTGTCAGTTCTTAGAGTAAACACTCCCTTTATGTCTCTATATAATCCCCTGATACACTAATGACCTTCTCCCAGTGTCTCACTAGAGCTTGGACACCATAAGGGTAGAAAGTTCTCTCAGTACACCGGAGCCGCGATCGGACCGTGTGTCTGCTTCACATCTGAAGCGCCGGCCTCCCAGGAACTCCATTAATGGACCACAGACGTGTAAACGAGGTCAGGACTGTACGCGGGCGTGGCGATAACTCCTAGCCGAGTTCTTGTAATGTGCGAGTGTTGGTGTTGGTGAATAAGTGTGTGTACAGTTCACACACACAGATGCGTCTCTTATACAAACGGATTTTCAGCGATCAGACGTTCCACTCGCTGAACGTTCAGGGGAACGACCCCAGCAGCACCGAGACACCTCGGCCTGGATCGGCATCCATGCACATACGGCCTTCTTTAAAACGTTCGAATGTTTTACTCTGGCTGAGAGTCTCACCACCGGACCGTCTTCAGAAGTCTTCTGTAAATGTCAATCGCTCTGACGCCTTCATTCATCAGAAAGTCCCTTGTGATCTGGAAATGTAGGCAGTTGAGTGCATGCTATATAAAAGTTACAGTATCAACGTGCTGTGCTAAAGTGCACTTGAGTGTAAGATCACCGTTACACTCATCACACTACATAACGAAGACATAGGGGTGCTTTTACTTTTGCTCAGAAGGCTGTAATAAGCCAATCCACAGGTGCACACAAAACCTGGGATACCCGGGACATAGGAAAATCCTGTGGATGCCTGGGTTACTATAGCAACCAACTAACATTCTAGAATATCAGACCAACTGCATAGTAACACATCAGCCACCCAATGGGTTACCATGGAAACCGCCTAGCAACCACCGTGAACAGCCCGACAACTTCCTAGCAACAGTACGGCGTTACACCCACATCTTTCACACCTAACTGTGTTTTAACCTTTCAATGCTTTACCCATTAGAGATGCAATCAGTGATTCAATATTTAAGGTTAAGCACAATATTTACACATATTGTAACCAAATTGTGAAATAAATTTATTATGTATTAAGAAATTTACATTTAAATTGTGTTTCACCACACACACACACACACACACACACACACACACACACACACACACACACACACAATCAGACATTACAGACAGACTTTTTACTGCTAGAGGAAACCGGAGAGCCTGGAGGAAACCCAGCAAGCACAGGGAGAAAACAACACACACACACACACACACACACACACACCAGAGGTGAGAGTCAAACCCCTAACCCTAGAGCTGTGAGGTGTCAGTCCTGAACACTAGGCCACTGCGCCCCCATGTGTTAAAATCTGTAAGAACTAGACACCAGTACAGTTTGACTCTTTCAGCGTGTTTATGGATTCTTGTCAAACCAACATCAAAGTTGTTTTATTTCCTTTAACCTTCTAGTTTTTTCTTCTTCTTTTCTCACAGGTAAAGAGGAAGTTTTTGTTGACCTTGTGGAACATTTGACCTTGACACCCTGGGTTTAGGAGATTATTTATGAGTTCATGGCAACTACAGTGCACTGCTGCATGTGGTATCTGACTGGAGGTTAAACACAGACTATTACACCGTGTGTGTGTGTGTGTGTGTGTGTGTGTGTGTGTGTGTGTGTGTGTGTGTTCTGGAGTTCGGAGTGTTCCAGTGCGTTGTAGTTCACGTCTCCGCTCAGATGGTTACTGCCTGGTTTCACACGTCTTTGTACATGTTGCTAGACTTTATTGACGATCCCTTAAGTTTCAGCGCCGCAGCTCAACACGCTTTAACTCCAGAACGCGCAGTTTCTCCATTTTCTCCTTCTTATTGTTATCACTTTTCCATGTCACACGCCAGACATTCAATTTTTAACATAAAGCATAACGCAGAAACTGAAATAAACTTCCACACACACACACACACACACACACACACACACACACATCCTGATTAACACAGCAGACAGCACCGTTTGGTCTGTTCCCCCTTTTCCTCCACTAGAGCAGATTTGCAGCGTGTCTCTGGAGTTTGTAAGTGTTTTCCAAATACTGTTTCCAAATAATTAATTATCTAATCAAATCAAAAGCCCACCTGTCTGCCCCGCCCACTTTAAAAAATACTGATCCTGAAGTTACATGAAATATAATGTTTAAAGGTGTAGTAAATTATAAACCTTAAAATAAGAAGTGTTTTATTCCTTATATACGGCCGCAAATGGAGAATAATTGTCCAAGCGTGATGTCACTTACTGTACATTATAGCAGCTGTAAACAGTCGTCCAGTCAGCAGCCTCACTTTCGTCTCCGTCTCCATCTGAAATGTCGTCATCAGATTTTGTCTGAGATTTTTAAATGTTTAATTACTTTTAAAAAAACAAACAAACACAAAAATCCTCAAATAAAATACAATATTATACAGTCAAAAATAGTGGTGTGAAGGCTAGGACGATAAATATCGTTTTAATCAATCCCTGCTATCCGTTATCACCCAGGCTGGTTCCTCTCAACGTTTCTTCCTGTTGACATCTCGTGGAGTTTTTTTCCCCTCAGCATCGTCGCCCTCGGCTCGTTTATCACAGACGATCTGATCATTCTGATTCAGACGAAGTTTCACACACTTTTCAAATATTTTTTTTCTTATGCCACAAAGCTGCTTTGTATATATTCAGTACATTTGTTTTGCATTATACTTCACCCTTGTTGCTGTGAAAAACCCTGAATTCTTTAGGAAAGGTCGGCATTGTCCCAGTTCCCACTGAGAGGAAGCGGCTCCGTACCACGATGTCCCACCCCCACGTTTCACCACACGAACAGTGATCTTTGAATGATGCGTTCTTTAGTTTCTTGCTGCCAAACTTCATTTTTAGAACAGTTTTTTTATAAACTTTTTTCCCTAGACTCCCACTTTTAAAAAAATGACAAACTATCTCACATGTTACGGACGACTTGGTTTATTACCACGTGCACACCCCTTTATTACCCTGAATGGTAATGCAGTGATTTCTGAGATTCCTCTCACTCGGAATGCAGGCGGCTATAACTACTGTCCCTCCTGTACTACTGTCCCTCCCCCTTGTGACTTCAGTCATAAATCACCTGAAACGCAGCAAAAAGTTTCTGCGGGCAAAAAGTTCAGGCTCAGGTAGAAGCAGGCGGATGAAGTAATAAGAAGACAAAAAGACTTGAAAAGACATTTTGATCTCCTTTAAAGAGTTTAATAAATAACTGGGCATGCAGCAGGTATAAAAACATCGTGGCGTTTTTCACCTTTAATGCATAGTCACTACAAGCTAATGTGATTAAATCTCTGTTCAACACACACACACACACACACACACACACTTCTCCTCTCTTGTGCTTCCTTCTTTTGTTCCCGAGTGGAAGTGTAACGCCACGGAGGTCGGTGCGATCCTTCCATTCCATTCCGTCGCCATGGTTACGCCACCCAACACACTGCTTTTCATCTCATTAAATCATCGTTTAAACGCTTTAAATACAAAATAACAGTGTTTCATGACCAACGTACAAGTTACCAATTTAATAATGTTAAATAAATAAATAAATAAATAAATGTCATGCGGATTAAACAAACGTTCTTCAGTGCGAGCGATAAAAATGTGGAGAAAAAAATATTCCAGAAAAAAAAAAAAATTGTTTATTGTATTTTCAGTTCCATTATCTTAAAATGATTTAAAAAAAACAAACAACTAAGAAATAATATTTAATATTCCTAACATATTCACTTCCGGCACAAAAACAAAGGTTAAAGGTCATTGGCTATGTGTGTAGAGCTGGCCAACTATAATAATTAGCATCATCTCTTGCTAGCTTCCGTGTGAACACAAGACAGTGAAACAAAAGTGAAAGACAAAGTTAGCATAACATGAATGAACTGATTTTAACTAAACAATTAAAAAAAAAAAAGTGTAAATTTTTTTTGCTAACATAACAGCACTTTTTAACCTTAGCTTTCTGACATGACCTCTACAGCTAGCCTTCTAGCATTCAGCGTAGCTTCGTAGCTTGTAGCCATGATGTTGTGATAACGGAACTGAAAATACTAACAAACACACAGTCAGGTCTGGACGATTTCCTGTCACGCGCGTGTTTGTAACATGCTAACGCCTAGTTTTCACGATGACATCATCACACGTGTACATAAAGATCATCTCTTCACATGGCCTCTGCATTAAGGCACATAATAACACAGAAGCATGCCTGAGGTCTGTGAGCGCTTATGTAGCGTATATGAAGTGTCTATGTATGTAGCGAGCATGAGGACATCCTGATTCTGCTATGTGACGAGCGATCCTGCGCTAGCGAGAGCGGAGCTAAAGTTAGGCTTGATTGAAAAGCATTAGTACTGGTTTAACAGGGTAAGATTAGCTATATTGCTAATGAATCAGGCCATGTGGATTAGCTATCTGCAAAACAATGTTAGCTAAAGCTTGCATACTCATTACACAACAGCATCATTAACATTTGTATAATTGTCTTAAGCTCCGCCCATGGCAATTTCTCAGACGCCTGTCACTCAGGTAAACAAGGATGTGCTAGCTTAAAATGTGTGCGTGTGTGTGTGTGTGTGCGTAAGTGTTAACTCAAAACAGAAGAATACGTGGCATTTGATCAAATTCTTACATTCTGCAGATTTCCTCCTGTCAGTCTTCATCGCTGCCTCCTAGTGGCCCGGAGGAGAAATCATCTCATTCTCATTAAACTATTTTCTTAAATCTAAACTGATTCACAAATAAAACACTTAATATAATAAACTCTTATAGAAGTCCCAGGTTCCAGTGTCTACGGTGCACAGAGGAGTTGTTTAGAGTTATTTAAATTAATTTATGATGATGTGGTAGATGATGTTTGTCCCTGTGCAGTAAACTCCTGATTAAGTGAATAACAGGCTGCATGTAATCCAGTATTTCCAGAAGTACAAATCCAGGTTTTGTTTAGTTTTTTTGCTCTGATGATGCAATTTTTACTCAGGGTTTAACTCTGTTCCATCAGCATGCGAGCAGAAATCAGTTCATTAACAGTGTGAAGGTTTTGCTAAATCACATAACGACGTGTTGATATTTGAATGATTTGCCTGACGATCAGGCGGGAGGGAGGACGGTGATGTGACGTTAGCTGAACGAAGAAAGTTAATGAGTTCGTGTGTTGTTATGAAATCTGGGATTCAATGCAAGTCACATGTTTCAATAGTTAGACGAAAGTGTGAAAAATGTCTAACGCTGTTAATGAATAAATCTAAAACAATTTTTTTTTAAGCTTAATATCTACACCTTGGTCTTTTTAGTTTATGTCACATAAAATAGGATTTTTTTTTTTTTTTTTCTGAAATCTTCCATCAAAATACAACAACTTTACAAACTTTAACGCCTTTTTTCCTTCTTTTTGGATTAAATCCCCATGCACATGCAAATGAGGGAAAAATAGAGAAACTAATAATATCACACAACTCTGCCTTCACCTCTCATTCCCAAACGTCTTGTAAAAAAAAAAAAAAAAAAAGCACATTATGATTTGTGAATCATGTTAATCTTAAATGAGAAATAAACTTTTTTCTTTTTCTTAATTTTTTTTCTTTGGCTGACATTGCGCCTGACGTCTTGCACACGACCACAACAGTCATCTTTTGCAAATTTTAAAACGCTTGGCCTTTGTGCTCGGTGAGAAATTGTTTTAAAAACAATAACCAAATAAAAATCATGCTAGCTTTATACATAAGACAAATTAGTGCTAAATTATTTAAACAAATCTGATGTGGCATTTCGAATGATACTACTGATAAAAAAAATTAATAAGCAAAATAAAAAAAAAACTTTTGCCGAATGCGAGAGAAGGCAAACTCGGCTCACACTCTCTTGGCTAAGGTTTAGCCGCGGCTAGCCCTGTCCGCACTGTCTTTTAGGCTAGCGTCATGAACTACTTTTAGTGAAATGGAAAAGGAAGCGACATCTCTCTCTCTCTCTCTCTCACCAACTCTCGCTTTAGTGTTGTTGATGGATTTTTAGGAAGAAACAACTTTGTGCGATTCGAAAAGTAAAAATTAAATAAAATAAAAAATAAATAAGCAGCTGGAATGGTTGAAGATCCTGGTCATGCTCTCTCAGGTCTCTGAAAACTTTCAGCTTAACGATGCCGATGAATAAAACCATGCGTGTGAAGGTGTCGATGGAAATAGACTGCGTTGTGCAGTTTGATGAGTTTGTTTCATTCCCAGGACGTCGGGGGAGGAGCTCCGTTCTCCATCATGCGCTCTTGGAGGCGGAGTCGGGAGGAGGAGGCGGATCCTTCGCCGAGTCCTCGGTCTTCTCCTCGTCGTCTTTGTAGAAGAACAGAGGAAACATTCCCAGGATGCAGCCGATTCCCACGCCGATGGCTTTGCCCTGCGCGATCAACACACAAGAGATTAGCTACGATGTTCATACACTCTTGCTAGGTTTAGAACTCATGCAGACTAGCTCAGGCTAGCTCAAGCTGAAATCTTACTATCTACCTCCGTGATCGTCTCATGGCGAGCTCGTCAGCTTCTTAAATCCTGAATACAATTATTTACTCGAGGCTTTGGAAGTAAGACCCAGGCTAGACCGGAATTCCAGGCTGTCACGTTAGCGCCGTGACCTTTTCAGCATTAAACTGGAGATCTTTAACGAAAAAAAACCCCACTCACGCTGAGCTGATTGCGCCGGACGCTAGGTCGTTTCAAACTGATAAATTATTAAAAGTTCATAAATCTGTTTTATTCCTCAGCAATGTGCGTAAAAAAAAAAGAGTCAAAATTTTCTCAGACGCTGAGATGTTTCCTCATCATCACGGTTTCATGCTGCGCTGAACTCAATAACCTTTTCTTTCTTCATTTATTTTTTTATTAAATTTGTAAAGAAACGTTTTATAAGACCTAACTGGTCGGGACACATAGCGAGGATGAACAATCTGTTTCTAATTCAGTGGTTTTGTTTATTAACTGCAAGATAAATCTGACACTGTTTACAGAGCGCAGATTGTATGAAGCCAGGCGCTTGGAGATGAAGACACGCCCCCAAATAACCATGTATGGTAAACAGGGACTGGAATCAAAAGGACCAGCCAATACGATGTTATTGCCATTTGATTTGTCTTGCGATTCTCCAAGTATCACACTGCTGCCAGCTCATGTGTAAATAGTTTAGAGTGCTCCACCTGTAGGATTATAGAGGAACTGCAATGTTTTACCACCTCAAATTCTAAAATACATACGGTGCTTCCTCTGCATACGAACACCCCGATTTGTGAAGTTTTGCCTTAAAAACTACGATTTTGCAAGAAATTTGTCTCGGAATACGAAGCATTTTTTTTGTATATGAGTAACCGAGCCAATTAAAAGTTGTTTGTGTTGCTAGAAAGCCAAGTGAAGACAGTTATATACAGTATATACACATAAATTAAAAACAGATTGTTCCTCCTTGTGTGTACCATCAGTAAGGTATATATATTTATTTATTTTTTTGCGTTTTGTGTAAGATTTAGTGAAGACACTAGTACACCACGGGTCCCAAGAAAGGACGGCAGCAAGACGTAAAGGGAGCTGCTTTCAGTTTGGTTTTTAAAGCAGCCGGTGCCGAGAGGAATCATAAATTAAGTTTAAGTGAGGTTAAATGTCTATTTATTTCATACTTTACTTAATTTCCATGTCTTTTCTAAGTGTTTTGATTGTTTTTATATGCAAAAATATGATTGTAGTGTTGGAAATTGGTAATATTTGTGATAGTTTTGGGTGGCTGGAACGAATTATCAGCATTTACATTATTTCCTATGGGACAATGTGTTTCACAACACAACATTTCACGTTAAGAACTGACAAGAATGTCAGTACAAAAAAAAGCACTTCCTATTATTTTCCTATTAGATTCACTTGATGAATACCAGCCATCTGAACTGACTGCTGTTGCCTCTACACTTGTTCGGAACAAAATCAAATTGTTCCAATAGAGCTATAAATTCTGCATCAGCTGAGAATCTGGCATTCAGAGGAGTTTCCTGTGAGTAATGAAGCGCGTCGCTGCTGCCCCAGTTTCTGGGAAAAGCTCAATTCTGAGTAAAGTCCGGAGAGAGAGAGAGAGAGCGATGAGAGGATGACGAGGCTGTAGGGAGGAGAGATGATGGAGAGAGACAGCGCTGTGTGTTACGCACCATGTGAGAGCTGACGCGGGTCTGCCACATGTCCGCCTGCTTAGGGCTCAGGTCAGGAATCTGCATGCCGAGTCTACAGGCAAGCGCTTCCACATAACCTGCAAGACTACACACACACACACACACACACACACGCGCACACACACACACACAAAACACACACAGGAAATCAATCATCAAAAGCCTGTAGCTGTGATATAAACCCCTGAAAAACGGTCGGACACACTGAAGACGGCGTGACTCCATTGCTTATCTCCAGACAGATTCCACTGGAGCTACAGCCGTGTGGAACCGAGCCAGCTGTGACAGATGTGTTCAGCTAATTAATTAAATCACACACAATTATCGCATGCTAGGGGCGCGAGTCTGTCCCTCTAGGACGATGTGATTCCAAATCAGAGAGAAGAGAAACCATGTGATATGAAACGAAGCTGTTCCAATGCTGAAACAGAGGCCACGCCTCCATCGTGCCATGATACAGAGGCCACGCCTTCTTTACACTTCTATGGCTTCTGTGTCCCAGCATGAAGGAGCCTTTGTCTGTAAATCTCAGTGAAAGACCACGCCTCCTTCATGCTGAGACACAGCCACCACGCCTCCTTCACGCTGAGACACAGCCACCACGCCTCCTTCACTGACACTAAATTACAGGCCACGCCTCCTTCACTGAGACTACCACAAAACAGCCACGCCTCCTTCACTGAGACTACCACACAAAGACCACGTCTCCTTCACTTAGACAAACATAACTAGGTCACGCCTTCTTTACTGAGACCAACAACAAGGCCACGCCTCCTTCACAGAAACTAACACAACGGCCACACCTCCTTCACTGAGAAAAACATAAGGCCCCGCCTTCTTCACTGAGACTAACACAAAGGCCACGCCTCCTTCTCTGAGACCAACATAACAAGGCTCCTTAACTGAGACTCCCACACAGAGGTCACTCCTCCTTTACTGAGACTAACTTAAAGGCCACGCCTCCTTCCCTGAGACTAGTCAGTGTACACAGTGTGGAGCAGAGAGCCAGTAAAGGATCTGTCGTGATGTTCTCGTCTCCGTGCCGCTTCATTACAGCTCAGTAATATTTCATTACACCCTTTATTCACACTTCCTGTCATGTGACCGCTCTAAACACCTCGGCAGCTCTCAAACCGCACATTATTCATGTGAGCTGCGGCAATGCCGGAGATGAAGCGGTGCTCGTCAGTAAACAGCCCACTCGGGGGCGCTGTGCCGTCCTCCTCCCGAACCCGCAGCGCCTCAGCGTGAGCTGTAACGAGCGCTCAGAGATTTCTGGATAAATGGGTCGCGGGGGACGGGACGATTCCTCGCTGATGTCCTCCATCTGGACGTCATGTTCTACTGAAAGCGCAGACGGATCTCCCTCACCGTCTGATTCTCACTAAACCCACAGCTCAGGTGACACGCCTCAGGGTTTACTGTCTCTCTGTCTGTCCATCTGTCTGTCTTAGGATTCAAGATTCAAAGGTGCTTTATCGACCTGACAAACACGGACATTCATATTACCAGAGCTCAGAAGTGGATCAGAAAATAACAGCAGGAATAGAGCAATTAAAAAGTAACAGTAAAAAAATAATAAAAACAAAACAAGATGCTTTATAAATTAAAAAACACATTTACCTCTGCAATGATAAAATGACACTAATGAAAATGATCAAAGAAGAAGAAAAGCAAGGGTAATAATAATAATAATAATAATAATAGCCATATCTCTCTCTGAGAAATGTCTTTAACAAGTCATAATTAATCGTTATTATCCATTTTAAAGTTCCATTATAAAGCTTTATTATTATTATATTTTATTATAAAAATAAAATAATAAATAATTAAATAAATAAAAATAAAATATAATTAAAATATATTTAATAGTTTCCTTTCTTTTCACCTTCTAATTTGTCCTTCTTTTTATTTCCTTCTGATTATTCTTCTTTCTTTCTTTCATTCGTTCTTTCTGTCTTCATCAGTGATGGCATTAATACTCCTTAATAAATTATTTTTATTTCATAAATAATACCTTTATTTTCATATAAGACATAATAAAAATATACTAATAAAATATCAGCATAAACCTTTTATTCTTTTTAAAACTTTCCCTTATTTCTTTTCTCATTATACTAAATATTATATACTGCCAGCATATAACTCCTAAATATCCTCCAAAATTATGAATTTTAAAGAGGCAACGTTTTTGCTTGTCTTGTATTATGTAATTTTTTTCCTAATAAAGATGTGGTGACGCGGTCATCTGTCGTTCCCGACACTGATCCACCCGGAGGCTACATACAGATCCAGACGCACTAACAAGCTGCTGGTTAACGGATGGAGTGAAGCTGAAACGTTACAAACATAAACGCAGAGCAACGATGGAACCTTCCGTGTAGCTGCGGGATTCAGTGATGAGACACGGCACGTGAGAGGACGTGCCGCCAGGGGACGCTCAGAGAGGGAATGAGGAGCAGGAGACGATCTCTCTCTCTTTCTCTCAGAGTGTGAGGACGAGACGCATCCTGAGACGATGAATAAGCAGCAGAGTAAATAAGCAAGAGAGAGAGAGAGAGAGAGAGAGAGAGAGAGAGTGAGAGAGAGACAGAGAGTGAGAGACAGAGTGAGAGAGAGACAGAGAGAGAGAGACAGAGAGAGACAGAGAGAGAGTGAGAGACAGAGAGACAGAAAGTGTGAGAGAGAGAGAGACAGAGAGAGAGATAGAGAGTGAGAGAGAGAGAGAGAGAGACAGAGAGAGAGAGACAGAAAGTGAGAGAGAGAGACAGAGAGAGAGAGAGAGAGACAGAGAGAGAGAGACAGAAAGTGAGAGAGAGACAGAGAGAGAGAGAGAGAGACAGAGAGTGAGAGACAGAAAGTGAGAGAGAGAGAGAGAGAGAGAGTGAGAGACAGAGAGAGAGATAGAGAGTGAGACAGAGACAGAGAGAGAGAGAGAGAGACAGAGAGACAGAGAGAGAGAGACAGAGAGAGAGAGTGAGAGACAGAGAGAGAGATAGAGAGTGAGACAGAGACAGAGAGAGAGAGAGAGACAGAGAGAGAGACAGAGAGACAGAGAGAGAGAGACAGAGAGTGAGAGACAGAGAGACAGAAAGTGAGAGAGAGAGAGACAGAGAGAGAGAGACAGAGAGACAGAAAGTGAGAGAGAGAGAGAGAGAGAGAGAGAGTGAGAGACAGAGAGAGAGATAGAGAGTGAGACAGAGACAGACAGAGACAGAGAGAGAGAGAGACAGAGAGAGAGACAGAGAGAGAGACAGAGAGAGAGAGACAGAGAGTGAGAGAGAGAGAGACAGAAAGTGAGAGAGAGAGAGAGAGAGAGACAGAGAGAGAGAGACAGAGAGTGAGAGACAGAGAGACAGAAAGTGAGAGAGAGAGAGAGACAGAGAGAGTGAGAGAGATAGAGAGTGAGACAGAGACAGACAGAGACAGAGAGAGAGAGAGACAGAGAGAGAGACAGAGAGAGAGACAGAGAGACAGAGAGTGAGAGAGAGAGAGACAGAAAGTGAGAGAGAGAGAGTGAGAGACAGAGAGAGAGATAGAGAGTGAGACAGAGACAGAGAGAGACAGAGAGAGAGAGAGACAGAGAGAGAGAGCTACTCGGGGTCATGCGGCTCATGCTCACGCCGCGTTCACGTTTCTAACTCAGGAGTGTTACAGACCGAACTAGAGATCCAGCCTGACGCTCAGTCACGCCCCCCACAGGTCACATGGATCAGAGAATCATTTGCATATTCACTACACAGTCATGCTTTTATCAACATGTTATTTTAGTATAATGTTAATTAATAAACATGTTGCTGTACTAACGATCTACACGGCCATGGTGATGTACACGCTGTGAAGTAGAAATGTTTCTCAGAAGTGCGCTGTGAGAGTTGTGCCACATCACTCACCTCCGTAACCATAGCAACGGGTTAACGCTGTGAGACAGACTCAGACGGCGGCGATGCTAAAAGCCTGAGCGGTTTTACAGAACAGGAAACGATCCGAGGTGCACTTCAGCAAGTCTGTCTGTGTGTGTGTGTGTGTGTGTGTGATGACTCGCTGACTCACTTCAGAGAAATGGAGGGGGTAAAGAAGCATCTGGAAGACTAAAGTGTACCGAGGTGTGAAATACAGCCATATCACACTCTCACACACCTGACACACACACCTGACACACACACCTGACACACACACACTTTACCCATCACATAAATATTCCAGCATGCGCCGCTTTACCTTCTGAGCCCAGTCAGGTAAGGGGATGTGTTTGAGAGAGATGTGTGTGTGTGTGTGTGTGTGTGTGCGCGTGTGTGAACTGCATCCTCTTATCTCCTGATCCCTGACAGTGTATTCGTACGTGCACTTCAGCGTGCGTGAGGCGAGTGTGTTCTTACCCGAGCCCGGCCAGGTCCGACACCAGGTTCCCGAGAGCAGCAGCTGGGAAGAGAGAAGCAGAAGAAGAAGAGAGATTATCAACACTGAGGAACATTTCAACACCGACCTCGTAAGTGTCTCTGCTCTTTACCACCCTTTCATCTGTTCCTTTCCTCTTTTTTCTTGAGTTCCTTTGTATCTTCAAAGTGATTCACTCGAAAGAGGCAGAAATAAGGTTATTATTGTGTAATAACCCTCACTATGATGAAGCAATCTGAACCTTGATGTGCAGTGTGTGTGTGATCGATTGCGGGTGGTCTCGCGTTGTCCCTGGCACCAGTGACGGTACCCGACCCTTTCCCCCGCGTCACTTTGAGCTCCTGAACGATGATGACGCGATACACATGTGATCTTGCCCTTTTCGGAGCTCTCGGACATGTTCAGTAAGACATCCCAGTGTCCTGCGTGAGGCGTCACAGGGATCTCGTAGGCGACTGCTGCAGACGAAGTTCCACGTCACCGATTGTGTCCTGCGACAATTTTTAGACGGACTCCACCATGAGAAGGGATCAACGATCCCCTCGTTTCCGGGTCGTGTACCATCCTCGGCAGGAACACCATGCTCTCAACAAATTCACTGTGACATGGCTTAAACAACTCGCTGCTCATTACTGGAGACCACCATGCTCCTGAAAGCGTACGGGCTGAAGGGGGTAAAGAGTTAAAGGGGTACGGGGTGAAGCGGGTACGATGGCTGTCTGGCGCCTCTACCTTACCGGTCTGACTTGGGGGCCATTTATTTTAGTCCCAGTGTGTTCAAGGTTCTGGATACTGAGCAGCACATTGGTTCGCTGTTTCGCTCAGATTGCTCTGGCCTACTGAGAGTTATTACAGAATATTCGGGGCCTCTTTCGAGTGAATCACCCTGTACATTACATCGTCTCTTCCCTTCTTTCTTTCCTTTATTAACCTCCATCCTCTCCTTCTCGTTTGTTTTTTATTCTTTTTCTCTTTTCCTTCCGTTCCCGTTTCTTTCATCCTTTTCTCCTTGAACTTTCTTTCCTTTTCCTCACCTGTCTCCTGTCTTCTTCCCATTTCTTTCTTTCCTCTCATCGTCTCTTCTCTTTCATTCATTCCTCCCTAACTGCTGTCCTTATTTCCCTCCAATTCTTCCATCCTGCCTTCCTCTGTCCCTTCCGGCTGTGATGTCTTTTCGCTTTGGTGTCAGATAAAATGTCACACTCTCCCCAGACAGAAGAGAAACTGCGTCGCTCTGTATTTTATTTGACTCCTCATCAGGGAAATCTGTTTATTAACCGTGAGACCGGCCGTGTCGAGCTGCAGTCTGAGGTCATGTGACTGCTCTCACAATGCCCAGATATCAGTATAAATCTCTCCTTATAGCACGACCTTCATCATCAATAGGCAGATGAACGACTAGCTTAGCGTGACGCGACCGAGAAAGTTTAATATATACAATAAAAGGTTTTTGGAACACTTTTTTTCAGATGTCCAACTGCGTCCCAGTGTTCTGACGCTAACGCCTGTCCCAGCGCATATCGTGCTAGTGAGCTACTGTTACGGAATTCTGTCTCCTTCCCTCTTCGTCTTCATCACGTCTCTGTATTCTCTCCAGGCGGTGCTGGTCCAGAGACTGATGAGCTGACTCACAATCTTGCAGCAGGGCATTATGGGAGTGGGAACTCATCTGGCCAATCAGTGATCAGCCATCGATCGAGGTGTCAGAGTAGCGCACGGCCTCTCGGGTCGTTATCGAGTCGTGACGCCGCGCCGGACAGCAGCAGGGGACGAATTACCGGGGAGGAGTTCTGTCGGCTCCTGAGATAAGAATAAAAACCGACAGTGCGGTGTGTGTCGAGTCGAGTCGCAGATTAACGACAAATGAGAAAACAAAAAGCAGGAGAAACGGCGAGAATGAAGAGAGGAGAAGGGAAAAGAGAAAGAGGGAAGGAATCCAAACCATCGGCAGAACTGGAGGTTCATCAGAGTTCAGCGTGTAGAGATCAGAAATCATTAATAAAACCTCATTAAAAAGCTCCTAAAGAAAAAGCTCCATCATCGCTCAGGTCTCTGTGTGTCCTCCTGCCGGCCCGGAGTCTCGGAGATGATGTCACAGCTCGCTTGGTCGCTTCTTCTGCTCTTGGAGAACCGGATTAGATTTAATGAACCTCACCGTATTCATGCTGATTCAGCAATCTTCTGCATCAGACCGTAATAATCAGTAACAGGAAGCCAGACACTGGAGCACAGTGATGTCATTACCGAGGGGCGGAGAACCCTGATGTCACACTCCTAACCTGGACCAGACTCCATCCTGGACTGGAGATAGTGGAGTTCCAGGCCCAGTGGGAGGAGAGTGAAGGAGGATCTGATCCACTGTCATTACTGTACTATTGAGGTGGATGCACTGACACTTGTTCTTTGCTGCAGACTCTTGATCCTGAGACTCGTCCTAGACCTGGACCTGTGATGATGATGAGAATCTAAGAATGCTTTGACCTGAACTTATGCTTACCCGACTCGTTCTTTGACTCAGAACTCAGTTTATGAGATGCCCTCTTTCACTCAGAGCTATTGTTTCACCTGAGCTCACAAAACTTTGTACTGTGGATGAGTTTCAGGACTTTAAAGACTTTAACGCTGTTTAAAACTGAAAGACCCCGAGGCGAAGAAAATCACAGACATGTTCCAGTGCTCTATTTCAGTCAATTTCCCCAAACTACTTCCTGCTGGAGGGAGAACACACACACACACACACACACACACACACACACACAGCTCTCTAAGTCATCACTATGTCTGTTTAACTCTTTGTTCCTGGACAAAATGTCTGAAAGTGTCTCCGACAGCCAGACGACGTGAACCTCCTGATGTCTCGTTATCGTCTGCAATCCAACAAAAAGCTCGCTGAGGCGCTTTATTATTTAAAATCACATCATTAAAATATTTAAATCTCTGCTTCCTGATTGGGTCTCGTAGGACAGACATGCGACAACTAGCCTGCTAATTAGCCCGACCGCAAAACGAACCTGACTGCAGTGTTCTTTCTGTTGACTACACACTCATACAGAATCCTACACACCCCCCTACACACTCCCACACACTCCTACACCCCCCTCCCCCCTCCCTACACTCAGGGAATATTAGACTAGGAACACGGATTCTAGTTTAAAACAGACAGACGAGGAGCACGGGTAATTACAGGTTTTGTTTTCCCCCAAACTCAGGACTAATCCTGTCTGAATTCACTTCTCTTAAACACACAACCATCTGCTCAGCTTTTGAAGAAATCTCTCTCTCGCGCACGCACACACACACACACACACACACACACACTGCAGTCTTTTGTGTCTCTGGCACAGAAACGGCTCCACAGCAGATTTAGCTTGAACTTCCTCTCGTGGCATTCCGCAGTCGGGAAACATCTCCACACACACACACACACACACACACACACACACACACACACACATTCGAGCTTCTCGTCTCACACACACTACAGCAGGACTTGGTCTTGTTGTCACCATGTGATGTTCACCATCAGCACTCACAGAGGAAGCACATTTATTTGCTCTCTCTCTGTGTTTGCAGACATTTTACATTAATATAGTTTGTGTGTGTGTGGCACGCATGTTCAAGTCAACCCGGGACTTGTGATGACATTTCTGGTGATGTTTCTGAAGGTCGTACATGTGAGGTGACTCGGAGCTCACTGCAGTCGCTCACATGAACATCTGTGTGTGTGTGTGTGTGTGTGTATGTGTGTGTGTGAGAACTGTACAGTACACACACTCATTCACCAACACCACTCACAATACAGGCACTCGGCTGGGAGTTATCCCCACGCCTGGACATTTTGAGGAGTTCCTGGGAGGCCGGCGTTTGAGACGAATTGTGGCTGCGGCGTTCTTTCTCTCCTGATGGTGTCCGAGCTCCAGTGAGACGCTGTGATAAGAGCGTCAGTGTACCAGGGGATTATATAGAGACATAAAGAGTGTTTACTCTCAGGACTGTGTTCTGTTATTCTGTACAATCAAAAGTCCCGCTTTGACTCGAACACCCCTTGTATTTTGACCTAATTAATTGTTCTGTCTAAATATTCTACCTGTATTTATTTTTATTTATTTGTACAAATGTATTTTTAGCTTATTTCCCGTATTTTCTCTGTACATGTTTATTTAGCCAGATTTTATTTTGCAATAATAATTATTTAATTTGTTTATTATGAGGTGAGTATTTTGTCCTCATGACCTTATTATAACAGAAGGGGTGTGTGTGTGTGTGTGTGTGTGTGTGTGTTTTAAAAACATTTGTCTTTATGAATCAAGTGGCCTGAGTGTTTTGTCTTTACATTAATATTTTGTCTTGTGCTTTATCTCGTCACTGCTAATTGTAAAACTGAGTATTTGCGCAGGATTTTTCTCTCTATTTTCTTTTTAAAAAGCGGATCTAAATAAAATTCTTTCCTTCTCATCGGCACAACAATAAAAACCCCGAGTCCTCTACAGGCCTGAGATCTAAACCATTAAAAAAGGAAGCGTCTCACATTTCACTTCCTGGTTTATTGATTGTATGCTAAAGCCTAGAGAAGCAATGACCAGACAGAAAACCAGAGGGGGGGTGGAGGGGGAGAGAGAGAGGGGGGGGGGCCTAAGAGTCCGGGCATAAAGCTCTGCTGAGCATTAAATTGCCCTGACCTGCTTGTGAAACCGGACCCTCTCGCTCTGTGTGTGTGTGTGTGTGTGTGTGTGTGTGTGTGTGTGTGTGTGTCCTGCAGAGGAATCAGCTCCGGGTCATCATTAGAAATTATTTAACGGACAGATCTCACACTCAGCGTTTATCACAAGTCTCATTAATGAATTAATTAGTCCATGACTGTGATGTCACTGATCAGCTCTCCATCACTTCCGAGTGATCGCACCACTGCTACAGATGCAGTCCGTGCTAACAGGCGCTAATCCTCAAACCCCTCCTCTGTGATCATGTGACTTTCTGACTGATGACGTAACCAGAGTGTAGAGTCTCTGTAGATAATCACAGGTCCGTCGTCCATCGAGTTATCTCACACTCACTATAGCGAATGCTCTGTCACACTATTACCTTAAACAAAACAAACGAAACCCCGCCCAAATCACATGACCTGCTCTCATTCAGGATATAATGAGGTGAAAAGGTGTGAATTTGGTGATGACGATTTATCCTGATGGAATGTGAGAAATAGAACACAAAGATGCATTTAAACGACTTTCGTTTGGCTTTGTGAAGGAAAGGGTGCCAATACAAATGGACTGCAGTCAGTAACTGTATGATAACTCATTTATATTGTGGCTGAATGAAAGAGGAAAGAACAAGAGTGTTTCTCTCTCTCTCTCTCTCTCTCACACACACACACACACACACACACACACACACACACACACACACACACACACACACACACACCATCATAAACATCTCACACACTTACACACACACACACTTACACACACACACACACTTACACCACACACACTTACACACACACACACTTACACACACACACACACTTACACCACACACACTTACACCACACACACTTACACCACACACACATGCACGCCACTAATGCTAACAAATAGGCCCAAATTGATTCAGGCCACTGACACAGAAACTGTGTGTGTGTGTGTGTGTGTGTGTGTATGTAAGTGTGTGTGTAAGTGTGTGTGATGTTTATGATGGTGTGTGTGTGTGTGTGTGTGTGTGTGTGTAAGTGTGTGTGTAAGTGTGTGAGATGTTTATGATGGTGTGTGTGTGTGTGTGTGTGTGTGTGTGATGTTTATGATGGTGTGCAGTGAGAAATCCCAGCATGCCTTCCATCCCTGAGCAGAAAAACAATAAATTTGGAGAAATCACCATCAATAAACCAGCGTCAGTCTCACTCTGTCCTGTGGAGAACCTCTCACACACACACTCACACTCAGACACACACTCAGACACACACACACAGACACACACACACTCAGACACACACACTCAGACACACACACTCAGACACACACACTCAGACACACACACTCTTTGTGTCTCACTCTCACTGTATAACACTGTAGTGAAGTATAAAGTATAGACGCGTGCATCGTGGTCATGTGACGTTCTGTGAGGTCATGTGATGGAGCTTAAACGAGTGAAATAATATTATATTACAGCCGTATAAAGTATAAAGTCTGGAGATTTCCTTCAAATTACGTTTAAATATAACGTGACAAATCCCAAAGAAATGAGTTTCAGAAGTGATTCCAGTCGTACAGTGTGTGTGTGTGTGTGTGTGTGTGTGTGTGTATAGTGAGACGTCTGTACAGTTCCCTGATCATAACTAGCAGGGTTTAATCCCGTCTGTACTGTGTGTATGATGTCACAGAGCGCGGTGGGAAAAGTACAGAAATAACAGACTTGAGTCAAAGTAGAGATACACAAGGATGAAATATTTAAGTAAAAGTAGAAGTCCACCATTTCCATTTCTACTTGAGTAAAAGTACAAAAGTACTAAACTCGTATCAGCTTCATTTCTGACACCTGCTACAGGACCGAGTGTTTGAGGGAAGGAAACTCACACAGTTATATATAAAATCAGCAGGTAGCCTCACAAACTTTTGAGCTACTAGAGTTTCTTATCAGAGCAAAAAAGAAAAACCCAGCAGGACAGACTACGGCCAGCAGGGACACTCATCCAGCCTGACACAGTACACAGTTCACTGCAGGAATGAATGAAAGCTATATTAACAGGGTTGGGTTAGGGTTAGGTGTACCTGCCATGGTGGAGATGCCCAGGATCACACCTATAGACAGCTCGATCTGCGTGCCCTGGAAATAAACACACCTGCATGTCGAGTCACTGCTGTACATAATATATATGATTATTTTTAATACAGTTATAAAATGATCGATTTATTATAAGAACATTACAACAGTTATGTTTAACCCTTTGTAAATATTGTATATTTTAATAATTTAATTGAACCTAAAACTATATACAAATGAAATAAACATTAAAAAGCTTTCAGTTGTCATGTCAGTAACTAAACAATGTTCTTTGTAAATATTTTTATCACCAATCCCAACTGAAAATATAATTTTTTTCTGTAAACAAATATCAGTAATATCAGTAATAAATTACCAAAACACATTTACAGCTCCACCTACAGTTCACCCACAGCTAAAAAATATATATTTTAAATGCATAAATAATGTCTCTATAAAAAAGAGACCCAAAACCTACAATAACTACATTAGATTCGATTCGATTCCACTTTATGATCGTTGTGTAACTAAGCAGTGAAACAGCGCCCCCTGGTGCAGCATGTGTTAATCACAGCTCAACCGTTGCTCCACCACAATAGCTACCACGCTGACTCATGCTAGCGCTTAGCTGTTTTTTTTTTGTTTTGTTTTACTTTTGTCCTAATATATGGATTTGTTCTGAAATGGTTGACGTGTTGATCAAATTGAAATAAATAAGCGATTTACACTCGGCTGCGTGAGCCGTCGTATCAAGTCATACTAAGTTGCACAGGTTAGTTTTGCATAATGGCCAATAGGGGGCAGTAGGTGAAATGTATAAAAAATTTCAATTTCGCAAAAAAAAAAAAAAAAAAAGAATCGGTTGATGAACATCTTATCCTCCTGATCCTTAAGCAGACTTGAGAAGGTTTTAATCCTAAAAAGTGTTTTAAAGCACTTTATCAAACTCTATCCACGCTGGTGAGTCGGTCAGTTTTGTGCATTTTATTTGCTGCACTGAAGGAGAAATTAATTTGAGGGGTAACAGGGAGATCCTGGTGTCAATGTGCTCCTCATGAACAAACTCGCTCTGGCCATGTCGCAGGACATGATACAGGGGTAAACTGTAAAGACACGCTGAACCTCAGTGGTAGTTTATTCGGCTCTGAAGCCGTTCAGGATTCATATGTGAGAGGAATTTCAGAATACTGAGTAAATATTGAATTATTTACAATGATTTCTGAATGACCTGACTGCTCCACTTCTCTACTGTATTAATAAATATAAAGCGTCATTTGTATTACTTTGTACAGTCTGTATATAAACCAGGGTGTCATTACTTACTGCGGCGATCATGATGGCGTTGTCCAGGAAGCCGAAGCCGATGAAGGGGATGGCGTTGTGAAGCAGAACTGGAACGAGTGAAGAAATGAAAGTAGATTAACGCGTGAGGAGCTGAACACACAAGCTTCCCGTCTGCAGTAAATCTCGGGGCTGAAGCACAGAGCCGTGCATGAGTGAGGGGTTTAAGACGAATAACCTGAGATACGAGACGCTTTATAAATCAGGAGCTTCACCTTTATTACTCTCAGAGAGAGATCCTGATCTCTACACGGCACGATATTCTCTCTGAGAGACACGACTGGAGCTCGAGAGCTGAACTCAACACCTTCTGCAACACCTCCTGAACTTCTGGAGCTGGAACGTAATGATTCGGAGTGCACATTCGAGCAGATACGGTTACTGAAAGCACATTTGAAATGATCTTCTCATCTCAGTGTCTGCTTTAAATGTAAAAGGGATACGCTGAAAAATGAACCAGAAATGCAGCTAATACGATGAGGAAGAACGTTCAGACTGAACATTAGAGCAGATAAAGCCGTCACTCTGGTGTTCAATTGAAAAACTTCGGGTTCAGCATGAATTTAAATTAAATGATATAAATGAGGATGCTTATTAAAGACTCGTTGTATAAATCATTGTTGCTATTTTGGTCTAATAAAGGTTTTAGTGTCGGCCATTAAAAGATAAAGTATGGTAAAACAAATCTCAGCCATGAGTGGTTGTTGGTTTACACTCCAGGGTTTGAACTGGTTAAACCCACTGCTATTTTGGACGAGAGCGAGAGAGCGAGAGAGCGAGAGAGAGAGAGAGAGAGAGAGCGAGCGCATGTACAGATGTAAAGAAAGCACTCTCCAAGTGAAAGCAGCCCAGATTAATACAGAAGGTCATAAACTCTCAGAAATGCCCCTTTGATTATGCTGATGTGGGCGAGAAAAATAAAAAGGAGTGCGATTTGAAAAGAGACGTCGCTCCTTAGAATTTCAGCTTATCTGTCCAACACCTCCGTCAGCCGTTTCCAGTGAGAGGAGAAAGACCTGCCTAAGGGAAATATGGGAATTTATAGAGACGTGTGTGTGAGAATGTGAAGGTGAAAACGGTTATTTTATCATTGAAATTTCAGGCAAAGTAAAAAGCTGAGCGCTCTGTGACAACAGTTTGTAAAATACACTCTTTCTTTCTGACATGCGTACACGTCTGTACTGTACGTACCGTATCTCAGCTGCGCGGAGGTCGGAGGAGCCATTTCCAATTGCTCTGCAAGAACAGGAAAAAAAAATCCACATTACCTCCTGTGCCATAAATCACAATACAAGGACATGAAGAAGGAGGCGTAGGTCATATTACACCTGTCTCATATATACACACACACACACACACACACACACACGCGCACACACACAAACACACACACACCAGCTACAGTCTGATGAAAGCTCAATGTTTTCATTCCCATTTTTACTGCACAGTCAAAATGATGCATACTTTATACCCAATCTCTTAAAAACTAAGGACATTAAGCAAGCGTAGTCTCAACCAAGAGTCAGGGCTCTAAAGACTAACCCCTAAAAATTTACATTAACATTCATGCCTTTGGCAGACGCTCATATACATAACTATTTACATAAGTGACTTGGCTGTACGAACATCCAGAGGAAAGTCAGTCAGACACCCAGGAGCCAGAATAGAGGGTCTAAATACACGTCTTCCTCAGTCCGTGAGGTCGAGCAGTGCTGGAGGATCAATTAAACATTGAGACTAACCAAGAGTCAGAACTCTAAAGGCTGGGACTAACCAAGTGACAGAGCCATAACGACTGGGACTAACCAAGTGACAGAGCCCTAAAGACTTGGACTAACCAAATGACAGAGCCGTAAGGACTGAGACTAACCAAGTGACAGAGCCCTAAAGACTTGGACTAAACAAGTGACAGAGCCCTAAAGACTTGGACTAAACAAGTGACAGAGCCCTAAAGACTGAGACTAACCAAGTGACAGAGCCCTAAAGACTGGACCAACCTAGAGTCAGAGCCTAAAGACTGGGAATAACCAAGTGACAGAGCCATAAAGACTGGGACTAACCTAGAGTCAGAGCCCTAAAGACTGGGACTAACCAAGTAACAGAGCCATAAAAACTGAGACTAATAAAGTGACAGAGCCCTAAAGACTGAGACTAACCAAGTGACAGAGCCATAAAAACTTGGACTAAACAAGTGACAGAGCCCTAAAGACTGGGAATAACCAAGTGACAGAGCCCTAAAGACTGAGACTAATAAAGTGACAGAGCCCTAAAGACTGGGACTAATAAAGTGACAGAGCCCTAAAGACTTGGACTAAACAAGTGACAGAGCCCTAAAGACTTGGACTAAACAAGTGACAGAGCCCTAAAGACTTGGACTAACCAAGTGACAGAGCCCTAAAGACTGAGACTAACCAAGTGACAGAGCCCTAAAGACTGAGACTAACCAAGTGACAGAGCCCTAAAGACTTGGACTAAACAAGTGACAGAGCCCTAAAGCCTGAGACTAAACAAGTGACAAAGCCCTAAAGCCTCAGACTAACCAAGTGACAGAGCCCTAAAGACTTGGACTAAACAAGTGACAGAGCCCTAAAGACTTGGACTAACCAAGTAACAGAGCCCTAAAGACTTGGACTAAACAAGTGACAGAGCCCTAAAGACTGAGACTAACCAAGTGACAGAGCCCTAAAGACTTGGACTAACCAAGTAACAGAGCCCTAAAGACTGAGACTAACCAAGTGACAGAGCCCTAAAGACTGAGACTAACCAAGTGACAGAGCCCTAAAGACTTGGACTAAACAAGTGACAGAGCCCTAAAGCCTGAGACTAACCAAGTGACAGAGCCCTAAAGACTTGGACTAAACAAGTGACAGAGCCCTAAAGCCTGAGACTAACCAAGTGACAGAGCCCTAAAGACTTGGACTAACCAAGTAACAGAGCCCTAAAGACTGAGACTAACCAAGTGACAGAGCCATAAAAACTTGGACTAACCAAGTGACAGAGCTCTAAAGACTGAGACTAACCAAGTGACAGAGCCCTAAAGACTGGAACCAACCTAGAGTCAGAGCCTAAAGACTGGGAATAACCAAGTGACAGAGCCATAAAGACTGGGACTAACCTAGAGTCAGAGCCCTAAAGACTGGGACTAACCAAGTAACAGAGCCATAAAAACTGAGACTAATAAAGTGACAGAGCCCTAAAGACTGAGACTAACCAAGTGACAGAGCCATAAAAACTTGGACTAAACAAGTGACAGAGCCCTAAAGACTGGGAATAACCAAGTGACAGAGCCCTAAAGACTGGGACTAATAAAGTGACAGAGCCCTAAAGACTGGGACTAATAAAGTGACAGAGCCCTAAAGACTGGGACTAATAAAGTGACAGAGCCCTAAAGACTTGGACTAAACAAGTGACAGAGCCCTAAAGACTTGGACTAACCAAGTGACAGAGCCCTAAAGACTGAGACTAACCAAGTGACAGAGCCCTAAAACTTGGACTAACCAAGTGACAGAGCCCTAAAGACTGAGACTAATAAAGTGACAGAGCCCTAAAGACTGGGACTAATAAAGTGACAGAGCCCTAAAGACTGGGACTAATAAAGTGACAGAGCCCTAAAGACTGGGACTAATAAAGTGACAGAGCCCTAAAGACTGGGACTAATAAAGTGACAGAGCCCTAAAGACTGGGACTAATAAAGTGACAGAGCCCTAAAGACTGGGACTAATAAAGTGACAGAGCCCTAAAGACTGGGACTAATAAAGTGACAGAGCCCTAAAGACTGGGACTAATAAAGTGACAGAGCCCTAAAGACTGGGACTAATAAAGTGACAGAGCCCTAAAGACTGGGACTAATAAAGTGACAGAGCCCTAAAGACTGAGACTAACCAAGCCTTATAAGACTGGAATTAACCACAAATAAAAGCTTTAATGATGGAGTAACCAAGAGTTCGAGTCTTAAAATGTGAACTAACCAAGATTTACAGCCCTAATTATTGAAACTAAGTGAGAGTTAAAGCCTTATAGACCAAGACTACCCACATATTAGAGCCTTAAAGATCTGGACTAACGAACTGTAACAGAACTTTCTACTGTATTAGTTCCAATATTGCAAAAAAAAATAATTATATTTATAATTAACTATATTATAAAAACAGGCACGCTCCTAAAGTTGAATGTCATTAAACAAGACGTTACATCTGTTTTTAATTAAATATCAGAAGTTCATTCAAAAAGGGATTTAGTCATTTATGGAAATCAACTTGTCATGATTAGACGGAGGGAACTTGATAGTTAATGTATTTGTAGACACGGTTTGTTAGAGTTCGAGTGCCTCAGAGGCGACAGCACTCACCCTGACATGGCTCTGATTTGAGGCGGATCTCCTTCACCCTCATCAACACGCCATTATTATTCTGTCCTGGCTGAGGGCCATCCATCATTACATTACTCACAGCCACACTGCTCCTCTTAAAACATCAAGAGAAGCCTGAAGAGCTTTTCTAAAAGCTTCCCTTTCACATTCAGACTCACACACACACACAGCTAGTGCAGACATCAGCGTGCAGTCAAAACACTTTCAGCTACCGCTAAGACATTACTGAACAAACCCTGCGTGTAGAGCTACAGATCTCACACCAGCGCCGGCACAATACGCTGTCAGCCTCCAGCTCTGAAGCTCATTAAAGCTCCTCGCCATGAACACTTCCGCCTGGTTTCAAAAACACCATCCTTGTCAAAGCACACGGTGCAAATCTGTGAGCCAACAAGACGCGAGTACAGAGCAGGCTTGTGGAACATAACTTAATCGTCTCTACACTCGCTTACACGTCCACGTTCTCCAGTGATGTTCACGCAGATTACAGGACGTCACCAAACACGACCATGTTCACACACTGTCCAGAAGAGCGCTGACATCCGAGTACCACAGACAAGCACTCGGTGGCGTCACCCACAGGTTTACTGAAGAGCAGTTCAAAGCTCAAGGAGCTGACTCCGCCTCCTGACTCCGCCTCATTACACTCAGAACTCCGGCTCACTTTAATTGTTTGAGAAATGGAGATAAAATCGTTTGGGAATTGCATGAAAATGGGTTTTTCTTTGGAAAACAAACTAATTTGCAAGCCACGATGGGTGTAACGCGTTACAAAGTACTCGGATTACTTTTTTGATGTAACGAGTAATCTAACGCGTTCGCTCCGCCATTCAAGTCCTCAGTTACTTAGTTACTATTTCAAAAATATAATCCGTTATTCAGACAATTCATGTAATCCGTGAGCCAGACAGCAGTCATTCCCAATCCATCAGTGTGTGTGTGAGAAAGTGGTCCTACAAGCTCCGCCCCCGATAACCCGCCACCTCTGTTATACCCCTATCTCACCTATGCGGGTTGACTATGTGAGGACCGACGCGCGGAAAGATGGAAAGCTAATCACAGCGCCGAAACTGGCGGTGAATCATGACGAACCGTACTTACAGCCACCGCGCGACACCGCGTAGCTGAGATCGGGGTGTTACTGTAGTAGTGAACAGATTACGGGCCAAACTTCACTGAGTGATGATGGTAGAATAATTATAAAAGGTCTTGACTAAAACAACATGCATGAGGAAGCACAAAGGAGTTTTCATTTTCTGCAATGGAAAAGTTCTCAACTAGTTACTTTATCAGAAAGTCACGCTGTAATGTAACATATTTTGTAATGTAATTACTTAAGTAACGTCCCCCAACACTGGTTACAAGTGACCCCAAACTTCTGAGTGGTAGTGTATATAGTCATCCAGTAAACTAATATGGTTAATGCGGTGTGCAGAACTCTTCAGTGTGTTTATGAAAGCCGGCTCATCATCATACAGAATATGACGTGTATAACAGCAGCCTGTATACATTCCAGTTTGACACCTGCATTGCTACCGTCACTAAAATCGGCCACGCCCCCAATTATGAATGATTTCATGGCTTAATATAATTTTAACTCATGAGTTACAAATAAAAAACAAACAAACAAAAAAAAAACGTTGTACTATTGTCATAAATGAGAACTTTAACTTTGGAGACACAAACACATTTTAGTTTGTTTTTGTTCCGGCTCTAAATGTGTTTATTTCTGCTGTGAAGTTGGACATTTTATTATACAGCTCTATTGGGATCGACTCACTTTTTCCTAGAGGCCGTTTGAGGAACTGCAAGTTTTGGGACTTCCATTTTAGACTTGTGTTTCAGAACCAAAAGAGCGTCCTACTGCCTCCTGAATTAAACACTACACCATTCAGTTGATGTTTGAACCTGGAACGATCTGTAGATCCGTTTTAAACTTTCTAATATTAACTGAGAGCGTGTGCACCTCTGCCCCTCCCCTCTTCATATCTCACATCCCTGTCTCAAGCATTTGTTTTTGGCTCAATAATTTAATGCAAATTTACTGTGAGGAGGAAAATGATGTTTCTGTGAGCAGCCGAGTCTTTAACACTGTCAGGGTTTCGTCTTAGAGAAGAGGGTAAAGAAAGGAAGTTCAGTTCTCGGGATATTGAGCTCTGTGCTCCTGTTGTCCAGTTTATTGAGTCGGGGTCTGGACTCAATATTTGTTTGTAGCTCTGTTGATCGATATTTTGGTCGTAATGTAAATGATGATGACTGATGAGACTCAGACCTGCGGCGTTCCTCGGAGACTCTCGGGCGTGTTTCAGTAACGGCTTCTCGTTCGTGATGCCAGTCGCGCTCCTGTCTGATGGAGCTGGCTTAACTTCAGCCTTTGGCGTCTCTCCATCAGCTCCAGCTCCTCATACGGCTTCCTCTGCTTCTGCCCTGAGCAGATACGCCTCATCCTCAGATATCTTTTTCTGTCCACAGCATCTGGAAACTAACGGAGCTTTTCTTAGCACGATCGTTATTTATAGGAGGAAGGAGAAGTTTCTTGGTTAAACTGTCTACGATAGGTATTAACAGAGTGTTGGATGTCCTGTTGGTGTCCAGTACAATGAGCTCTTCGTGTGAAACCAAACCGTATCCCGTCTCCTCAGACCCTCGCAGCAGAGGAACATGAGGAACCTGGCAAACGGATCTCAGCGTGATTAAAGATTCACATCTAATCAGGTCGTACCAAAGTATCTTTTCTACAGACGAATCAGAGTGTATCATCACGATAATGTCATAATGGCAACAAGCGCGCTCAGCTTGCAAATCAACAGCGCGCCATACGGCCTGTGGCATTATGGGTAATCCATAACAGACAGCTGTAGGAAATTCTCAGACATTACTGCTTGATAACGATAACGAGCCGCTCGACCAACGGCGACGCCACACTGCCCGCATGTTAGCGCACACACACACACACACACACACACACACACACACACACACACACACACACACACACACCGTGAGTCATTTCTCAACAACGCTCGTTCTCCTGACACACTCCAACAAGCCATCAATCATCCTCACAGTCCGTCTCCTCACGTCATCTACTCTCACTGAGGTGCGTCTGAAGTGTGTGTGTGTGTGTGTGTGTCTGGAGGAGACGCCTGAAATAGCAGCAAGAAAAAAAGAAAAAGAAAAGAAACCCAGTGCGGGGTTTATTCACAGCAGACCTGAAACAAAAGCACTGTGGTGTACGACAGACAGACTCGAGAATGAGAGCGATGTGAATGAACGAGGCGTTGGAGCGTCAGACGAGGAGCGAATCTGTATCTGTACACCACTCTTATGTGTTGTTATAAGATGAAAGCTGGAATCCGCCACTGTAATAAACAGTGTGTGTCATGATGTTATATGAAAATAAATCGGAGTCTTTTTTTTCTTCGTCTTGAAATCTCACAAAAAAATTAAAGGCGTTATTTGTTGTTGTTGTTGTTTGTTGTTGTTGTCTGACATTTTGACCCTGGAGTCTCCTTCCATAAGTGTTGTAGATGTTTAGCAGCTCCTCACAGGAATCTGGCGTATAGATTTTGGAGCGAAACTATTCCCAGGAGGTGTCGATGCGTGTGGCTTAACCAGGAATGGGGTGCTATGACTTTTCTAACGGGTGTGCAGTACCGCCCAAAAAATCCCACAGACTTAACATCAAGACCAACCGTGAGGGAGTCTGGTGCAGAGCGAGAGTTTAACGTTCCCACACATTACAAGTTGTCCCCCCGGGGCGCTAGAGGTGCCCAGATTTGCCCCACTGACACATAATGGTGAAACAGGAAGTGCTCACAGTCGCGTTCCCTGTCGTGGTTGTCATAGAGACATGGGGGCGGGCTCATTTTACTCAGGCAACCAATCCATTCACAGGATCATCGTGAAACTGTCCATGCCCTAGCAACCACTTTACAGCACCTTAGCAACGAATCCCATATTAATATACAGTATAGCTCACTCACTCACTCACTCATCCTCATCTATACCACTTAATCCTGTGTGCAGGGTCGTGGGGGCGGAGCCTATCCCAGGAGACTTAGGGGACGAGGCGGGGTACACCCTGGACAGGGTGCCAATCCATCGCACGCCCTCACACACGCCCTCACACACACACACTATGAACACCAATGATTCTAACCTACATGTCTTTGGACTGTGGGAGGAAACCGGAGTATCTGGAATCGAGCCTGGCGGGGAACCGAACCCGGACCCTGGCGGTGCAAGGCGACAGGCAAGACTATGCCACTGAATTGATCTTTTACTGATTGATTAAATGAATTGAATCGGTAGATGAGATTTTGATTCAGAATCGAGTCGCACTTCCAGACGTATTTCTTATTGAACTTTTGAGTTTTATATGCAGTTGGTGCAATAGTGCCACCTATTGGACTGGAGTGTGGCAAAGAAGAAAAGATAAAGATTCTGGCTTTGTATGGAACATGACATTTAAAGATTGACACAGAACATACTCGGTTCTCAAAATCTCGATCACGTGTGTGTGTGAGAATGTGTGTTAAAACCGTTCGCTTGGCCGTACCCTCTGCCCGTCTCATTACCCGTCTCAGACATCCGTAACATTCTCTCTCTCTCTCTCTCTCTCTCTCTCTCCTTAAAACCAAACTCAAAACCCATCTATTCACTAAAGCTTACTCTCCTTCAATTCACTGTTTTCTTTGTACATGCTTGTTTTTTTTGTGTCGTTTGGTGGCTTGTATTTCAAATTCGTATTATTGTTTTTTTGTACAGTGTCCTTGAGTGTTATGAAAGGAACTTATAAATAAAATGTATTATTATTATTATTATTATTATTAATAAAAAATAAAGTCATAATAGCAAACACAATGTGCTGTATAAACACTGAAATAACTGAACACAAACCTGGCTGATCCTGTGGACACGCCCATCTTTGGCAGACACTAATGAATATTAATGAATATGCAAATGTAACGGTCACATGACAAAACAAACAAGATGTTCAGAAACTCGAACAAGTGAAGATTTTCCTTGGCAGATTCAGTAAAGAATTGTTTCAGCGCGAGTCCGCGCCGTGTCCGCCATGATGGCTGTTTTGAAAAGTATTATAATGAGGTCTCAGGTCATGTGACCTCAGTGCCATGAACGGAGGATGGGCCTAATTAGCATATTAATTCATCAGATATTGATCCTGAACCACACACACACACACACACACACACACACACACACAGCCTTTCTCTGGGAATCACACCTCATCTGACCGTTAGGAGGCTAATAAAGCTGAAGACGAGGACGTGGTGAATTATATCTGGACTGGCCCGAGGAGCTCAATTTCCGTCTTGTGCAAATCGATACCGTGCCAGAAATCCACCCACTTACACGGCTAATGCTCTTCCTGACCGACTCCACACGCAGTACAGCGAAGAAGATGCTAGATTAGCCGAGGTTCTTTACACGCCGCTCGCGGTCCGCTTCCCTCGAGCTGCTGAAACGTATCGTCTGGATTCTGATTGGTCGGGACCAGAGGGTGGAGGATGCTGCAGTAATAATACACAGATTTATATTTCGGTGTATTATTACTCCAGTGTCGGAGGTAAAGCTGCAATTTGAGGTTTTATTCTTCACTTCCACCAAAACGTATAGAGCATGCAGTCCATGGCACCGTCAGCACATCTGTACAGGTGTTCTGTGACCTGCTGGACGCTCGGAGACACTGGCACAGTCATGTTTCGACATATAGATGTGTCTCCAGTGTGTACAAACAAAACGTGATTGTTTTTTCCATGTTTGTACTAAAAAGAACTAAAACCAGCCAACTGTAATTTTCCCCTGATGTGACCTCATATAAGAAGGGATGGAACTTTGTCATCAACAAAAACGTTTCAATTCTTCAAAGTTCCCATGTTTGGCGTTGATGCAGCTAGGGCTGCAACTAACGATTATTTTGATAATCGATTAGTTGGGCGATTATTTATAAAAAAAAAATTCTCGATTAATCGGATAAAAACTAGACGCTTCTTTAATTTGATGTTTTGCTTATAACTATATAAAACCATAAATCAGGGTATTAGTTATGTATAAAACTAAACTTTAAAAAATGCAAAAGCCACATAGAGCGTTTAAATTACATTTTAAACCTTAAATTAAAGACAAAGTTTGTTTTTGAACAGTAAAACTCCTCTAAATATCCAAAATATAAATAAATAAATAAAAAAAACAATTGTTGTACTCTTATTATATTGGATGGCATCTGTTATAGTGGCTGCTTGTTGTGGACTGCATGGGGGATTTCTTTTTTGAATGAACTCACTTATGCTGACTTGGCTCTTTCTAAATAAATAAATAAATAAATAAATAAATAGCAGCATTTGAGTATGCAAAATACAGCATTTTAACATTAATTGCAGATATCGCCAGCTCATAGAGAAGGAACAGCCAATCAGAAGTCGTGTGTGGAAGTCTGTGATTTGCTGGTTTTGTGGCAGTTTTGAAAATTGAGCGCGCACAGAAAATAAATGTTGCTTGCGCTTGAAAGCAGATTCGAGCGCGCACAGAATCGAGAAGTCGCGCGTGCACGGAGAACATGTTGAGCGAGCAGGGGAGACATTGCACGCGCAGAATCGAGCTGTTAGCGTGCTTTGTCTGCTCTCAAAATGTCAAACCGCGCGCTCAGAATCGTGGCAGGAATATAACGCCATAGGCGCGCGCTTTTTCCTGCAGACGCTTCTGTAACCTCCATTACGCGAGCGGCTGTGTATCTGTGTGTATTTGTGTGTATCTGTGTGTATCTGTGTGTATCTGTGCATCTTGTGGTCGCGCTCCTCAGTAACGTGCGCAGCCCCACTAATCGATAACGGCATTCGCTGACATCGAATTTCATTATCAATAATTATCGATTTTATCGATTAGTTCTTGCAGCCCTAGATGCAGCTTTACACCCTCATGAGGTTGTTACCAATTTTTCCAACAATCCTGGAGGAGTTCTCAGAGGTGTTGAGGACTTATCGCCTGCTTTTCCTTTTACACACTGGTCCAACTCATCGCAAACCATCTCAACTGGATTTAGATCAGGTGATTGCTGGAAAACAAAATGACGGTTCCATAAGTGCAGACCAGACGGGATGCAGAACGCTAGCCGTGGTAGCCGTGCTGGTTAAGCGAGTCCTCAGTTTTGACGAAGTCACCAGAAAAGCACCCATACACCGTCACTCCTCCTCAAGATTAACTCGACATGTCTCGCCTCATGAGTCTGATGAGAGAGTTCCGTGAGCGTGCCAAGCTGGCATCAAAGCTAAACGCAGCTGCTTTGGACAATCTAAAATCTAAAACATACTCTGTGTTCTGCACTTCCTCTCTCTTTTCTACACAGGTCCATACAGTGCTTTTCATAGTTTGGACGTCTTCAGTATTGATGTCTTAAACGTGTGCGCTGAAGGACGAGAGCGAGACGAGAGCGAGACACATGTGTTTCCCGTTCCCCTCCTGGGCCGCTCGTCTGAATGGGAACGTTTGATTAAATACAAAGTCAACGTTCGCTTGCAAATCGGAAGATTTGCATTAGAATGAGCTCGTTAAAACTGAAACAATTAAAACTCCGACTCATTCCGGTCTCAGAGACTTTTAAACCACGCTGCCAAAATCAGACCCCGTTCTCCGCTTTTCCCGCTCCCTCGTCCAAATCTGGCCGTTCTGTCAGAAACCGAGGAGACGTTTTCAGAAATTAATAGCTGGGGTTAAACCCGGTGTCAAAATCCTGCAAATATTTTCCCTCCAGCAGCTGCTGTAATTATAATTATAATTATAAAACCGAGACGATGTGAAGCCTCGTCTCACTTTACACTTCGTTTCTGCTCGCGTATAAACTCAGTGTTTAATGTTACATTAACAATCCGACAAACTACAGCGACACAACCTGTAATGAGGCGGAGCTTAAATCTCTCTATGACCCCCCGTGACCCCCCTGTGACCCTCTATGTGCTCCAGATCCAGAAGTAAAGAGTGTGAGGAGGAGAAAGAAAAATGGACACGGCTCCAGGTTCAAGCACGTATATACACACACACACACACACACACACACACACACACACACACACACACACACACACACACACTGGTGCTGGATTAACAACCAAAGTGCTGACCTAACATCCTGGAGTGTTCATATTATTCCAGCTGAACTCAAATAAACTCAAAACTGAGGATTTTGTTATTCAGGCTGCAAAATGAATACAGACGCAATAAAACACCGGATGTTGTGCTGTTAGTGGAAAATAATCAGCGTCCCAGTGGTGTGGTGCATCCTGATGACAATCCTGTCGAGTAACTCTCACAACTCACACAGCTGTCTTATTTCCTCCAAGCGCTTTATTCCTCTTTAAATCACACTTAAATTACACTTACACAATTGTTAAAACGCAGTTCGTCATGGTCCAGAGTACCAGGCCTCTGGGCTACCGGGAATTAATCAACGCTTTCTGATTGAGAGCTCACCACTACACTGTTAGAGACGTGAATAATGTGACGACAAAACGACTTTAATATGACAACAAATGGTGGATCTGCTACATACAGACCAGTCGTCGTCATCATCATCATCATCATCATGAACAGCTAGTGTGAAATTAATGCTGGAAGTACAGTAAGTTCAGAAGACGCACAAACCATTAACACTTGTGGAAAGTGAAATGAATCAGGAGAAGAAGAACAATCCTCTACACTGACATTTAAATTCCTCCTGTTATTCCCGTCAGTCAGTTCCTCCGTCTGTCACTCGGGATTTCACAATAACTTCCTGCTTCAGAGCGTCAAAGTCACCGGGGCGAGCGCTGGGAGATGAAATCAATCACCTGACTCTGTTTTTTTTTTTTTGGTCACATTGTTTCCGCGTTTCCATTTCCGCGTGCTCTCATCCGACTCTTTTAGATGAGATTTTAACTGCGGATCATTTGAAAACCCAGCGCCGCATGGGGTTCAATCTCTCGCTCCGAACCATGAAAGCAAATGAGCTCACATTAAAAAATGGTGTTTATTTAGACAAGTAGTTTGCTCAGAGACGCTGCATTCATCCAGTAGATCCATTAAATCTCAAGAAGCAAATGAGGGAAGGCTGGACGACTTGAACGAGCTCTGAGAAACTCTGCTCTGATTTATGATCCTTTAACGGATTATAATCATTTGAAAATGTCACTTCCTGTTGGGGTTCGAATTGGTATAATTAAATAATCCTTGACCCTTCTGATCATGATGACAGACTGATCTCTTTTGAGCAGGAGATAATCAGACTGGAAAAGGTAGTACCAAATAATGAGAACGTGATTAGATCGCGTCTCCAGAGGGCTGACACGACCCTGATGGAAATCGACCCGGTTACTGGGAAAATCTGGAGTAAACACGAGCAGTTAAATATTATTCAGTCATAATAATTTCAATGTTATATTTTAACTTCTTTATGAACCAGTATGCAGGAGAGAATTGAGATTGACGGAACGGTTGACCTGGTATTCACCGGGTCTACACACTGAACAAGCACCTGAGATGAACAGGACGGAACCGGTGTGTGTATCTGTCCCACAGGACACAGCAAGACAGAAAGACCAGACTGATTAAACGCTGTGCTGAAGGGCATCGGGGAACTCTCTGGCAGAAGAACTCCCATCTCGCAATCTCAGAAAAGAAACCCGCGTACGCACGGCGATTACACACAATCTCACCAGGCACTAAAGAGCTCGTTCCTCCTGGGAGCTGGAGACGTCAACACCAATTTACAAGAAGGATTCCAAGGAGCTGTGTGGTCTCGGAGTTATCCAGAGTGTCATGAGGTTCATCAGGCGCTGCAGAGTGAGACGCACAGAGTGAGACGCCAAGTCTCTCAACACTTAAACTGAAGTGAGTGCAGCGGCGATATCGAAGTATCTGATATTAATCCCTGCCATAGACATACAGCTTGGACGTCATGGAAGTGTGGTCTCAACCCGTTCCAGAACTCCAACACAAACCAGAAGGCTGTGAGGTCAAATCCCACACAGACTGAAACCTTGTGCTCGGCCCCATACGCAGGAACATCGTGATTACAGTCGACTAAAATCAACGACTGCGTGGTTAAAATCGTATAAGGTTTCACTTTTCAACTTTTGTAGAATATTTGTAATATTTTTAACTTTTAAATACGCTGACTGTTTTTTTTTTCCCAGTTGAGACCCAATCATGGTTTAAAAATGTTAAATAAATAAATAACAAAACTAAGTTTAGAAAAAGCACTGATTTTCATAAAGGGTTGTAAATTTAGATTTTCATGCAACCTTTAAAAAAGCTGCTCATCACCCTACACAGTTCTCTGATTTGTCTTCGGGAAACCTAAAATGTTTCCTCCAGAACAGATTTGTATTTTCTGAAAGGAAAGAACAGTTATTCATCCAAACAGCCGAAGAGGAATATTTTAAATGACTGCGAAATACACGAAAATGTACAACAGGATTGGTCCTATAATACGGTCCTGAGGAATCCCACTGGGAATTAAACAATATTATAAAAGTTATACAAGTCAAATTTCGAGTGCCTGGATTTAGGATTTAGACTGTGTGGAACGATCTTCACTTCAACCTCCAATGAGATTGTTCACAGCAGCATGTAAAACAAACAAACAAACAAACAAACAAACAAAAAAAACATATTACTGTTTATTGACTATTCCTGCATTAAAACCGTATCGCTCTCTACATCTCTCTGCGCAAATAATCGAAATTAATAACGCTAACATTTGCCTCGCTTCAAACTCTGCGCGGGCTTCAACCATTATTTTCCCATCTGCTTTACATCCCGCTCGTCTCTGAGGCACGCGACAATTAAAAGACAATCAGAATTTTTCAGTTTCTGATGTTTGCTAACAGCGACAGGAATACTAATACCATAAAAAGTCTTCAGGGAGGAGTCTTGACAGGTGCCCTCTATTAACCTGGAGCAACACTGAACCAGATAACGCAGCTGTTTTTCCGAGCATGAGGCTCATTACAAGCGTTTAAAACTTTTGCTAATTGTTGAAGCGACAGGGGACGGGGATGTTTAAATGCCATCTCTGAAAAAAGGTGATGTTCTGCTGTTAATCACATTGGCCCGGAGTCTGCTGTGAATCCTGGGAGGGACTTAAATCTCAGACTGTGGGATGATGTGTCAAGTCTGAGAATTGTTATTCCTCTTTGAGAGCGTGTGCTGAGAAAAGTGAGAGAAAAAGGTCAAAGCTGAAAAACTCAAAACAGAAAAAACTCAAGTATTATTTATAGCGAGGACGACGGGAAGAACTTTTTAAGGATCTACAGAAACTCCTGGGCTTATGCTGGGGTTACGCCCTGATAATCTCATATTCAGATGAAAATACTGTAAATCGAGAAAATGTATTTAATTCTGTGCGCTTGAACTGCTGAGCCTGGAACAGTTTAAAGATCCACAAGCTGAACCAGAAAGTTGAGGAGTCTGTAGTGTAACTACAGTGATCATTTGCGGTATAATTAAATACATTTTAATTATGATTACAGTGGAACCTTAGATTACGAGCATAATTTGTTCCGGAAGTGGGCTCGTATTCCAAAACACTCTTAAACCAAATCATCATTTCCCATAAGAAATAATGAAAACTCAAATTATTCATTCCACAGCCCCTAAAAATAAATACATAAAAATAATTAATACAATCTATAAAATGAAAATAAAACAAATTAATCTGCACTTTACCATTAAAAAAGTACAAATAAATCCTGACAGATAAGTGTTTCCGTTGGTGCGCGCAGGCGCTGTGTGTGTGTGTGTGTGTGTAGTTGCAGCATAAATATCTCCATTCTATATTACAGTTTTTCCAAAAGCTTGAACCTTTAAAATAACAAATACGATTTTATTCGTTATCTTTCCTGAGCAGCTTCACCACTGAACTGAACATGAGTAACTAAATGTAGCTCGTTCCTTATAACATTCGTTTTCTCACTTAATAACCGAGCGCATCATCTAAACACTACAGAGTAACTTCGAATACAAGAGTTTAACATTTAACTTCTCATTAAAATAAACACAAAGCTACACTGTTACTGAGCCGCGCGTATCTGTTACATCTCATAAAACTCAGCAAATAATTCACTCCAACCACACGGGACGGGAATGTGTGAATGGTACAGAGAGCGCCACCTATAGGATTATACAGAAACCACAACGTTTTTACCGCCTCAACGCCTCCAAAGTCTTGAGTGTGTGCTGAAAAGTTGCACACTCGGATGGGCGTGGCTTCTAATGCACATGTTTTGAGACTGGTGTGAGTGTGTGTAATGAGTGTGTATTGAGACTAACTCTCTCTCAGAGTTTGGAGAAAAAGGAGGCTTTTTAATTAGCGTGCACGACTTTTGATGATGTCACGCCATAAACATGTCTCATTAAACTCTATTATAAATGTAAAAACTACAAAAACCTGATTTGGTTGTGGTGATACGCTACATGAATGAGTAACAACGAGTGTGTGTGAGACTCTCCTGAGGCTGGTACACGCCTACAGAGGACACAGGCTTTACCCAAACTCACACAGTCCCAGTCCCGCCCCTCCGCTCTTATATAACTCGTATTTATACACTTATATAAACATTTAAAAATACATATCAGTGCATCTCCTGGAGGAGAAACAACACAAACAAGTGCGCGGCGCAGATATTTTAAGGTGTGTGTGTGTGGTGTGTGTGTGTGTGTGTGTGTGTGTGTGTGTGTGTGTGGTGTGGAACCCGCCTTCCTCTCACTGCGTCTCACATGTACAGATTTCATCAGAGACACACCAGAGTGTTTATATCTGTTAAATGTATGTAAATCACGTGTCCTGTCACGTTCACCAGAATGGGAGCAAAACCCTCAGAGTAGCATGTCCTCACACACACACACACACACACACACACACGGTGCCTCCAGCCTTTATGTCTTATTGAGTGAAAGCGATCGTTATTAAATCTATATTGTATAAACGCTCACAGACACCCGACCTCCAGCATCCACACATGACTTCTGTTCAGGCTCAAGGTCACGCTGGACGTCTCTGTAATTTAAACAGTGTAACACGAGTCATACACACACACACACACACACACACACACACACACACACACACACACACTTGGACATGAAGGTTACACTCCCCTCTGAACCACAAGATTAAAACACTAACAGCGGGACGTCTGCGATATCAGTGCAGCTGCAAACATCTGGGTGAGCAGATCCCGCTTGATAATGTACAAGACGGAGAAAGAGACAGAGACACAGAGACACAGAGAGAGACACCGAGACAGAGAGAGGAAGCATCAGCTGCCATGAAGCACAGATTTTTCATTTTGAGGCCAAGAGCGTTTTGCCTGAAACTGTAACCACGACAAGATTTTAATGACTGACACACACACACACACACACACACACACACACACACACACACACACACAGGTGGAAAATAAACAGTTTTATTTCCTCTTTAATTATGGATGAAACGTTCCACATGGTGCCGTAACATGAGGATAAACAACAACATCAGGAGGACGCTCTCACTCTCCCTCACTCTCCCTCACTCTCCCTCACTCTCACTGCAACACTCTTTCATCTGTTCCTGCATCTCCATGAGCACCTTTAAGTCCTTATATGGTCGCGTTAGACCCCTCAGAACAGACGCTCTCTAAACCCGACTCTCCTTCTCCTCACATCACTTCTACAGATAACAAGACAAGAAGTCACACTCAGGTGTGTGTGTGTGTGTGTGTGTGTGTGTGTGTGTGTGTGTGTTAAAGAAGAGACTTTTGTAGACAGCAATCACTGGAGGGGTCAGATGACGTTCAATCAGCGGTGTGTGATGTCTCTTCACCTCACACACACACACACACACACACACACACACACACACACACACACACAGTAACCATGACAACGCTGTTTCTGTCTTCTGACTATAGATGATTCATTTTCATTCCTTAATAACACACATTAGAGTGTCCACACTGCTGCGCGGTGCTGAAGTCTACCGTCTGTGACACACACTCACTCTCGCACACACACACTCGCTCTCGCACACACACACTCGCTCTCGCACACACACACTCGCTCTCGCACACACACACACGCTCTCGCACACACACACGCTCTCGCACACACACACGCTCTCGCACACACACACGCTCTCGCACACACACACGCTCTCGCACACACACACGCTCTCGCACACACACACGCTCTCGCTCACACACACGCTCTCGCTCACACACACGCTCTCGCTCACACACACGCTCGCTCACACACACGCTCGCTCACACACACGCTCTCGCTCACACACACGCTCTCGCTCACACACACTCGCTCACTGACCCTCTCTGCTCCGGGGCTCTGTGATCAACATATAATTATCAGGTTATTACAGGTTGATTATCAGGTTCATAGAGGGTTGATGTAGTGCACAGAGAGGATTTTAGGTAAATGTTCATTAGTAAACACACACAGGGAACCTGATCCCCTTTCAGACCTCTAAACTCTAAACCATAACTACACTGAAATGTAACGTCTCGGCTCGGCTCCCCTCATAAACCTCGACCCAGAACTCGTATGTGGTCGACCCTGGTAACCTTTAACACAGCTCGGACACACACACACACACACACACACACACACACACACACACACGTGTGCGCGATCATGAGACTCTGACTGCATTTCTTTTTAGTTTGTTTGTTTGTTATGGTTAATCTTGTTACATTAAAATAAAACGTCTTTAATTTTTTGTTGCTCAAAATATGCGACACACCTCCCGATGTGCGACACCCACCGGCACGCGGTTTATATGAATAGTCTTTTTATTCAGGGTGACACTGACTGCACACTCCAGGACACGTGATTAAAGGATGATGTCACATGGAAACAGACGGCATTTTAGTTTCGCTGCAGTCGGATGATTTAAGTTCGGCTTTTTATTTCATAAATGTGAGGACTCGAACAGACACTGAGGACTTTATTTGACAGTGACCTTCAACCCAGGGTCTTTTATTTGTCGGAGTTGCAGAAATAAGATTTTGTTTTCTCCGTAGTCGTTCATTGATATCGTAAATGCAACACACTATAGTTTTTTTAAACATAACATAAAGCTAAAAAAACGATATATACAGTGTTGTATTTATTGTAGATGTCAAAAGGGGTTTGTGGCTCCTGGTGTTTTCTTTTCCGTGGGGAACGACTCCACATGGCGTGTGTAATATAATAAGATCTGCGTACTGTATATTTTTGCACAGAGTGTAGATTCTTTTAAAAAAATACTTTATAACTCACATATACAGTATGTTTGTATTTGAGGTAGTAAAATGCTGCAGTTCCTGTCTGATCCTACAGGTGGTGCTCTCTAAACGATTCACTCATTTTATAGGCAGCAGACGTCCAGTATGGGAGGAGCTAATTATTTAAATTTAACTTTATTTTAACAAAATCTAAAAAAATTATAATAATATAAAATTGGGATATGGTTAAAACCATGATATTAAACAAACAAAAAAAAAACATAATACAGACTGAATCAGCACCTACTGTATGTTTTGTGATCTCATACCATGCGGTTGTGTGTGTGTGTGTGTGTGTGTGTGTGTGTGTGAGAGAGAGGTTTTTATATTTTTCACAGTTTTCAGCACTAGTTATTCTGGATCCTGTCAATCTGGCAACCCGGTGTTATAATAAACACACTGATGTGTTGTAGAGTGTTCTGAGTGTTTATAGTGTGATGAAGTGTGACACGTTACACACCACATCTAAACCATGAGAGGAACAGGAGAGAATGGCTGAATGAGGATGGAGACGTGTGTAGTGTGGAAGAGCCACACCCCGGTGTCTCCGTCTATAGTAACGAGCCCCGCCTTCTGCAACAGCTGGAGTCACGGAGGAACCGAACACAGAACAAGAACAAGGTGTGTGTGTATGTGTGTGTGTGTGTGTGTGTGCGCGCACAGAGAGGGTATAGAGTGTGTGTGGAAGACTGCTTTAAAGGACAGGGAAGCTGAGGAGCGAGACACAGAGAGAGAGACAGAGAGAGAGAGAGAGAGAGAGACAGAGATCTATAGGTGGCGTTGATGCAACTCCAACCAAAGACGCACAGGAAACGTGTTGAGAAGAAGAGAAGTGTGTGTGTGTGTGTGTGAAAGGATAAAGAGTTCAAGACACAGAACAAGTCCGGACAAGATCAGTGAAGGGTGCATTAGACATTTTAGGGACGGCTGGTCTGGAAAATCAGATTTAAGAGGCCGAGACGACGAGGGAGAACAAACTCTGTAGTTCAGACAGGGACCGTGGAGGCCAGTGGAGACCGCTGTGTTTATTCCCATTTAATTTTCATAACCGTGACAGGACCACTACACCAGAGGGCATAGAATGTGCGTGTGCGTGTGTGTGCGTGTGTGTGTGCGGAGTGTACAGAGAGAGAAAGAGCACATGCTGCACTGGAGGGTGTATATAGAGTGTACACAGAGAGTGTATTAGAGTGTGTGTAGAGTGAGCATAGAGGGGGCGTGGCCAGTTGGGCTACTACAAAGAGCTGAGGGGCGGAGTCAAGCTCTGGCTACAAACATAAAACGGTAAAAAGGCAGAAAGGACACGTGACATGAGAGTTGCAGAGTTAACGGATCAATGAGAAGTTACACTGTATACAGATCACTCACAGCACGCGGAGACAATATACAGGTAAATAAACACAAGTCAATAAATACAAGTGTATAAATTAATGACCTGCCCCGAACTGTCACACACACACACACACACACTCACTCACCCTGCGCGATGGCGATGGACTCGAACCGGTGCAGTTCCCGCAGGAGGCACGAGCGCTCGGCCGGGTGCAGGCCGTAGATGAAGTCCCGCGCGCCCTGCGGTGAGGTCAGCGGCTCCACCGACTCCTTACGCGCGTGCGTGCCCAGGTGGGAGACCGGAGCGAGCGGGCGGAGCGCGAGGACCGGCCTCAGGACCGTGCGCAAACACGGCAACATCACCGGGAGAGGGAGGGGGGCACCGGGGGGGGGGTAACAGAGAGGGGGGAGAGGGGGATGGGGGGCAGAAGATTGTACCGAACTGTATCTCGCGCGGCGTCCCGTTATCACACACTCCGCGCGCGCTCCCAGCATCCACAGCACGCGCTGCTCCGGTAAGCCCGGTGATTAGAATCGGTTATAAACTGTCCCGCCCCGGAGCAGCCCTCAGGCATGTCGGTGTGCAAAGGAAAAACGAAATTAAATAAAGCAACGGGTTGTTTTTTTATTATTAATTTTTTTTCTTTGCCACCGGACCGGACCGCGCGCCCGACAAACCCTCTCCCGTTAGAACGCAGCTCTCTGTCTCGCGCTCTGACGTCGTCATGACGACACGCTCGTGACGCTGACGTCCATTCTACAGTACGGAAAAATAGCCCCGCCCCGGCTTTACCCGCCCACTTTTAAACGACCCGCGCACCCGGAACTACGTGTTTTTAATTAAATAAAATGTATGTATCTATTATTATTTATCACTACAGTACCTATGATACGAATAAATACTACTTATTATTACCAATCAAACTGTGAAATTTAAATGTATTTTTTATTAAATAAACGCGCTTTATTCCTGTATATGTGCAGTGTTTCAGACCTTTCCAAAATGGCGGCCGATTTGGCGCATTACTCTGACTAGCAAAAGCCGCTATTCTATTATATCTTGGCCTTTTGTATCTTATCCCTTTTATTTGCTTTTGCATTTTTATTGCGTATATGCTTTATATTCTGCACGATTACATAAGAATTCTTTTTGTGATTTGTGTAGAAGTTTACATTAGACCGAATTAGCTTTATGCTAGGCTGCAGCGCAGATGTTCATGGGATGTTGTAGTTTTTCGTTCGGCGGTTATTAACCCACTCACATAACGCAAAAAAAAAAATACGATTTGTGACATGATAAACAATGATTCTAATATTAATTTTGTATCATTGCTCAACATATCACAGAGCGTGTTTTATCTGCGTTATGTGAGTTTGTTTTATTAACCACTGGCCGAAAAACTTCACGTCCCATGAACACCTGCAGCCTAGCACAAAGCTAAATCCCGTCGAATGTAAATTCCCCGCCTCTAAAATGGTAACACGCGCGGTGCACCATGGGAGACGTATTTCTGGTTGTCTGTCTAACTAAAATCACACGTGTTCATTTCAACGTTCTGTTTTCGATAAAGTGACGTTAAAAGCAAATCTGCGATGTTTCGTCGCTTAACCATTCAAATCTCCTGATTTTTGGCCTTCCGCGATTGTAGTTTTTCGAGTGAACAGTGCCCTCTAGTGGCTGAGTCATTGCAGTTACTACAGACCCAGGTGTACTTATTGGCGCACGTGTGTTTTTTTCTGAAAAGTAACATGAATTATTAATTAGTATTTTATTTAATATAACAATTATTTAAGATAATGTACCTGTCCACTCCCACTGCTACCTATTTAGCTGGTTTAATTATCTAGTTTAATATTATTTCCCCCCTCTTACATCAATCTCATCATATATCTGCACAGTTGATGGATAAGGGCTTAACAGTGGTAACCTGGTGGTGCTGGGCTTTGAACCTGTGACATTCTGATTAATAGTCCAACACCTTTCACAGTTCTCGCTACAATCCAAACACAGTGAAGTCAAGTCAGCGATTATTGTCATTTCAGTCGTATTGAGTTCAGTACACAGTGAAATGAAATGGCGTCCCCCAGGACCAAGGTGCTGCAGACATGCAACATAAATCAGCAGAAACTAACTAGCTAACTAGACAAACCAAATTTACACCATAAATTATCAAAAACTATTCTAAAGTACTATACAAAAGATAACACAAGACACAATGCAGTAAACTGTGATACTGTGTTAGTGTGTCGAGGTCGTGCAGGTTAATGACATGATGGATAAAAAGCAGTAAACGTTTATTGTGAGTAGCAGCAGAGATATTGTGCAGCTGATAAGTTAAATATTTGTGCAAAAAAGAATTTCAAGCTGATGTTGAAATTTGCTGGATGGTTATAGATCAGTGTGTGTGTGTGTGTGTGTGTGTGTGTGTGTGTGTGTGTGTGTGTTTATCAGTCCAGTCCCATTTTATAGAGATGAATGTTTGTCCGAGTGTGTGTGTGTGTGTGTGTGTGTGTGTGTGTGTGTGTGTGTGTGAGGGGCTGTACAGAGATCTTGGTTCCCACAACCCTCTGCGCAGTATTAACCCTCCCTGCCAGGCCTCTCCGTGTCGCTGCAGTGCACCTGGTGTACCACAGGGTGGCGCAGTGGCAGAGAGTGCTCACTGTTGAGCTCCTGTTAGAGTTTAAGCTTCCTGAAGAAGAAAAGTCTCTGCTGAGGTTTCTTCGCCGGTGCAGTGTGAGGACGGATGAAGCTCTCCGGTGATGCTCCTGTAGATAAAATCTGTAGAATATTTCCAAGTCATGAGGTGTGTAAGTTAACAGCACATCCATGAAACTTGTAGAGTTCAGACGCAGAACAACCTGAGATTCTCACATTTTAAAATATTAACACTGACTCCTTTTTGTCCCGTGCGATGTGCCGTATTTGTGTCTCCAACAAAACTTTCTGACAATCGCTCGATGCGCTTCCCTTCTTACCCTCACCCTGTGAGTTCTCATCATACTCTATGTGTGTGTGTGTGTGTGTGTGTGTGTGTGTGTGTGTGTGTGTGTGAATGCTTTTACTGTCAAGTATGTCTGAGATGTGAAGCTGGTTTGTACTTTACTGTTATTGGTGTTAAATGTTGGGTTACTGTAGGTCGTGTGTCTGTTGTGTTTAGTATTTACTTATATTCACAATATGTATATTTAAACTTTTTCTAATAATTTTTTTTTTTTAATAAAACATTTCAATAAAAAGCCGTTCTTTAACGTGATTGGACACTGCTGGAACATCAGGACAACAACTACACGCCTCACACACTCATACTGAACTCTTCACCAGTAACAGACCTCTGGGTGTCAGTCGCGCGGGTCGTGCTAACAAACAAACCCTAAAGGTCGTGAGTTATATATTAACATGGTGAATCTCGGAGCTGAAACACAACTCATTCTCTCTCTCTCTCTCTCTCTCTCTCTTTACTTTTCTTCTAAACTCTTTCAACTTTAGCTGAGTGAATCAGCTTTTGTCCTGCTGTTTGTCCGCCAGTGGCGTTCATGTTGCGCTAGTTCCTGACAATGACGACTCCCGCTTTGATGAAACTCTGGTGCAGTCTGATCGTTCACTAAAATGGAGATTTGTTCTTCGGCATGTAATACAGGTTACAGTCAGCCGTGTTCATCTTATACGGTGGCTAAATCCAATAAACTCGCTTTAATGTAACGAGATACCGTAACTTAAAAAAACAGCTAAATGGACAGTCAGATTGAGTTTAGAGATTCAATACTGATGCAGTCTGGCTTTGAACTGATGAGAAATATTTGGCACACGCCACACATCCAACATAGGAGCGAACCGCCGGAGCAGTTACACAACAAACCACAGACGCAAAGGCCAGAGGTGGGACGTAAACTGAGCACATTTACTTTATTACTGGACTGTGAGCTAATGCAAGCCCTGGACTTTACATACTTCAAAGTACATTTGAAGGGGAATACTTTTTTACTTTTCCATACAGAATGTACGTCTAGACGCTACTGAAAAGTCTCGTCTCAGAAAGTCCTGCTCATTAAAACCCGGCGGTGTGAACCACGGCCAGGGGAGTTGACTGACTCGGATGTCTGGTCTGGATTAGTCCTGAGCTTGAGCCCAGTTTAAGAGCTTTATCAGACGTCTGAATCAAAGGAACGCTCTGATCCTGTGTGATTGTGCGCTCTGTATTCAGCGCAGCGCTCGTCTCCTCGTCTCCATTGTGTGATGCACTTTGACTTTCCCATGGCTTTTCAAACGCATGCTTGCTTACACCGATAACAAAGCCCGTGGTCACGCCCAGCAACGCACCCATGCTCGCGCCGATCCCTGCACCCACAGGACCGCCCACCGCGCGGCCGACTGTCGCCCCGATCAGAGCTCCGCCTCCGTACCCGACACTGGCGGCTGAAAGCAAGGAATTATTGCATTGATGGAAAAACTCTTTAAAAACCTTAAATTTCTGCGCTCTCTCGAACATCTCGCCGGTGTAGTGCGTTCCTCCGTTTTCCCCGACCATTCTGTCGATCTTCTCCAGGAGCTCCGAAACTTGCTGTTTCTTTCTCAGTTTGTTGTTCACGATGTGAAATCTCCCGTCACACAGCGATATTAATCGTTTGAGTTCAGCGTTCTCCTCGATGAACTCCTCCACGGGTTTGTCCTCTAACAGATCTCCAAAGGTGAAAACCACGATCATGTAGTTCAGCAGATTTGCACCAAAAATCAGGTCTAATTTCTGTAACGTCTTCCTCTCCTGCGCGGTGAAGCGGTCAGTGAGGGGCTGAACATAAAGGAAAGCATGAGGCCCCGGCCTGGACAGATAAACGCTCCTCCCGATCTCCTCAGCCGCCCGCGTACGGCTCAGTTTGGTGTCTAAAAGCCCCGGAGTGTCGACCACAGAGACGCTCCTCCCCGAAACCAGCGCATGCTGAACCTCAGATTGTGATGTCACAGAGGACGAACTGATCTCGGACCGGAATCTCATCTCTCCCAGGATGGAGTTTCCTGTGGAGCTCTTCCCCGCTCCGGTCTTCCCCACCAGCAGGATCGTCCTGTGGAGACGCCCAGACGCCGTTAGAGGAACGTCCATGCTTGGAGCTGAAGGTGGAAAAGAAAAGAGAAGAGAAGAGAAGAGAAGAGAAGAGAAAAGAGAAGTGTTTATCATGAATAGCAGACTACAGTACGAGTCAGAAAACGTCACTGAGTCACTTACTGTTCGTATAAAACGGCTACAACAGCAATATGATGAAATACAAGCTTCAATAAATGACATAAGAAAATCATAAAAAAAATCCTAATAATCATAATAATAATAATAATAATAATAAGAGACAATAAACATGATGGAAAACAGTCAACTGAAATTTAACTCACTGATGACGTGTGCCGAATCTCTCAGCTTCTGGATGAACGTTCTGACTTGTTCTGAACTTCCAGACAAGTTGTTGAAGACGTGACATCTGTTGTGAAACCTCTGCACGATCTCCTTCAGCTCCTCCGAGTCGTCTATGAACTCCTCCACCGAGACGCCGTCCCTCTCCAGCTCGTCTCCTCGGCTGAAGAGGATCCACGTGTTCTGGAGGAACCTTTCCGGTGCTACGGCCTCCAGCAGGTCGACAGCCCGCTCGTCTTCCTCCGAGACTCTGTCCGCTTTCACCACCAGCACCAGGCAGGTCGTTCGCCTGACGAGGTTCCTCCACTCGTTCGCGCCGTTTTCGAGTCCCGGCGTGTCGTAGACATCAAGAGTCGCGCCATCAAGAGTCACCGTCGCTTTCTGAACCCTGACGGTCACAGATTTAACGCTCTTCTTGGAAACAAAAACCTTTTTCCCTAGTAAGGTGTTTCCCGAAGCACTTTTCCCAACTCCGGTATTTCCAAGAAGAATAACATCGTAGTGATGATCCTGAGGGCGGCTCTGCTTAGGTGACATCACGGTGGGCTTGGAAAACACTTGTTACTGAAGTGTAAAGTTTTTATCTTGTTATCTTGTTAGTTAACTGAAAATAACCTAAACCTTCATAAATACTTCAGAAATACCAAACGTTTACACGCGCTGTAGAGAACGAGTTCACACTCACCTTCCAGCGATCTGGAACTGAGTCTAAAGACCCTTTATGATGATAAACGTGACCTGACTCGCCGGAGTCGTGTACACACAGGATGGGAACTCGACCTGAATGTGTGTGATATCGTCTCTTTGCTCCTCCATCATTTGCCACGCCCCAGCAAGGTGTCAGTAAAGATAATAGATTAGATTAAATTGTGCAAAGTACACGTACAGAGGTGATGAAGTGCAGTTAATATCTAATCTTTATAATATGCGTCTGTAACTAACACTTGTAGCGTGAACGCCGCGTGGAAAGAGAGAAACATGGAGCGTCACATGGAAACGGTCTCAAACATGGAGGGACGTCATGATTAGCATGCATGCTAAACATTTAAACAAATGTTTAATACATTAAAACCTTTTTAAAAATGAATACTTTTAGTAAAAGAGAGTTTATTTTTTTTTAACCTTTTAAGACCTGAGCTTTAATTTACACGCATCTTTATTTTTCTTATATATTTGGGATTAGTACGACTGAATAATTATAAACTCTAAGCGTTGTCTTTGAACAGAAAACTGAGTTTGACATCCACGTGTGTTTCTACTAATTAGTGTATTTGCACTTTTGCTACCATTAAATGATGCTATAAAGTGCCAATGCTGAGGACAAGAGGTCTACCGTAGACGGAGCGACCCAAAAGGTGATGTGTCCATATGAGGACAATAATGCATTGAACTCCAGCAACATCAGCAAATACAACATGAAAACACCTGATTTGTATTGGACGGTTAAAACGCTGGTCACGTACGGACTCATCTCAGGACCGGGTCAGGGTGAAGAGCAGGGGATGTCGGAGAAAACTAGAGATCCTGGAGGAAACCCAGACAGACCCAGGAAAGACTTCACTCAGACGCTAACCTGAGCTCGGGATCGACCCGTAACGCGTCACTGTGAAACCCATTTCAACCCTGATGCGTCGTGGAAATCGTGGCATCAACAGTACAACCATTAATGTGTGAGCTTTAGTACTCAGACAAAAAATGGTGTCGGTGCTGAAACGTGTCTCACCTACAGGATCGTACAGTATAAACACCATTTTTCATGCTATTTTATGCTTCTTATCTCCCGATCCATGCTTCGTTTTTTGTAAATGTGCATACACATTTATATTTTTTATCAGATAAAAAGAAACACATTTGATAAATAAATATAATTTCATGTCCTTTTAGTGTCCGTAACTTTTTTGAATTCAATCAATTATCTTAATTGTCATTCAGATGCAACTTTTAAAAAACATTTTAAATAAAAAAAGAAGAAACTGTTCAGGTAGCAAGAACCAAAAGAAATAAAAATGTTATTATTTATTAGCAATGTTTCAGTTTATGGATGATTGGTGAATTACAGGCTGCACTCTGCTGCCCCCTTGTGCTCAAACTAACCACTGCATTCTAGTCTGGAAAAGGACAATTTATAATCATTATATTTTTTATTTCTATTCACTTTAAATTTAAATAACGTGGCATTGTTATAGCAGTTAGGTGAGGACAAGTGTTTATTTCATGTTTTATGGGGCTGTAATGTGATTAAAAACAGGATTTAATCTGTGTTCTTTCTGTACAAAACTCACTCAGGGTCAAAACTAAGCTGTGTGTAAGCTTCATTAATGACACACACACACACACAAAACGCAAACACAGCTCAAATACAGGACAAATTAGCCTGTTAGCTAGCAACATCGCTCTCTCTCTGAGAAATAAAGAAGGACAAAGCTGTAAATCTTTGAGGAATAAAATATTTAATATGTCAAAATATAACATCTTAATTTCTGCTTTCAAATTAGCCTTTATGTCACCATCTGAGAAAACCTCCGTACTTTATCCTGCTAGCTAGCAATACAGCTACTTAGCACGCTAGACAGTTAGCACGCTAACATAAGTGTATACAGTATAAATGAAACAAACACAAGCAGAACGCTTTCTAGTTTCAGTGTCACAGAAATAATAATAATAATTAAAAAAAAGCACCAACATTTTAATAATTAAAGAAAATCTGGTGAAATCTGTAAGCGAGGAAGAAAAATCTAGATGTTTCACACCAGTTTAAAGAGTGTGTTTGATTTTTACACAAAAAAATAAAATCAAATATGAACAAGTGAAATGAACCTGGACGTGTGTGTGTGTGTGTATATATATATATGCGTGTGCTTTTCTACACAAATTACCTCGTTATGAACATAATGTACAATATTTCACAAAGAAAAGGACGGATCTACTTTACCGAGCGCATGAATAAATTAAAAGTCGCTGTTCGGCCCCGTCGCTATTTACACTTCATTTTTTTAATACAAACATTTGTAAGTATTTTTCTGCTAATGTTAGCGGCTGATTATTTATAGCATCATAAAAATAGACAAAAAACAAAACATATACTGTAAATTGTTACACGGTTACCGAATATGAATATGTTAATAATTAGTATTTTTACGTAGAATTTTTTTTAACAAAAAGAAATAGAAATAAAACAGCGTTTATAACACTTCACCAAATATTTCCATTTTATCGTGACAAATACTTACTCCATCGACAGGGTGCTGTTTTAAGGGATTAAAGCGGACATCCGTTCATGTCCTGTCGAGCGCCGCGCAGAAACACAACAACACAAAAGAAATAGAGAGCATTGTCTGGACTATGAGACACATTTTGTTTCATTGTTAGTGTCCTGTGTGTGTGTGTCTGTGTGTGTACGGTCCTTGTGAACACGGGTTAGCTATTAGCATGCCTTATTAAGTATCCTGTAATTACTCGAGTGAGAAAGCGCCATGCACAATCGCTGTGCTCCAATCAGACGCCGCGTCAAGAATATTTAGTTAATCGCTTATTTTTGTGAAACTCGTTGACGTTTCTTTCGCTCAGACGTCGTGTTCGTGGTTCGTCTGAAGCCGTTGCTTGGTTACATTTAACTTCACAGCTTCTACACAGTAACTAGCTTATCGTTAGCATGCTAGCTAAATGTTGTGATGGTTCACAACACGTAATACATTTTAAACATTTGATATGTTTGTATATGTTTTGTCAACTCTTTGCTGTGTGATTTTTTTAAAAATGAAAATGGGCAAAATTACATCAGAAAGAAATGAAACGCTGCTCTGACAGAATAATGTCTCTCAGAAATCGTTTCTCTCGTTGTTTGATTACCGATTTGCAACAAGCAGGTCTGGTGAGATCACTCAGAACATTGTACAGTCACGTAGCTAGCTTTATGCTATTCCGTTGTCTAAGTACACATTTTAATTTGTCAATTTGACCTTGTGTGGTCATTTTTCTTTACTGTGCTGTAAACTAATACATTTACGCAGTTACTGTGACACTGTACGTGTGTGTATGTCTATGTATGAGAGTGTGTATTGTCATAAAACAAATGTCTGGTTTGCTATTAGACATCGCTGTATAACTCAGAGGAACAGGTGCTACAGCAAAACACCAACAGAACAAACATGAAAATTGTGCTGCACCTGTAGAGGGCGCTGAATCCGACGACTATAATTCCAACAAGCAAAGAGTTTATATAGTCCAGAAAACACAAGAAAAGAATGATCTGAGAACAAAATAAATTAACGACAGCCCTGTCCATTACCATAGTAACTGTTCATAGTGAATTTAAATGCTGACATAATATTATGGGATGCGTGGCGCGGAACGGTCGTTGGTGGTCGTCTTCTTCAGCCGGACACCTCTGCGGATGGACTGCAGCATGGTGTCTCCCTCCTCCACGGCGTCCTCGTGCACTTCGTAGGCGGAATACAGGGGTGGGTTAATGGATGCCTGGCCGCTCCACGACTCCACCGGCAGGAGGGATTCTTGCTCTGCTTCGTCGCTCGGCTCCGCCTCCTCATTAGGCTCCACCCCCATGAAGTCCGGCACGGTAGGGATCATAACGGGGATGACTGGGGTCTGGATCGGGACGGGGCCGGTGCCCCTGCGCACTGAAGGTTTGGTGGAGGGGGTGCGGCGGATGGTGGCCACGCCTGGGACAGCAGGGACAGACGGGATGCCGGCGGTGGAGGCGGGACGTTTGGTCTGGAACAGTTTGCGGTAGCTCTGGCCGAGGTCGCTGTTCCGCGGGACGGTGGAGGATTTATCGAAGTCCTGCTGCTCGGAGAAATAATCGTAATCGGACACTGCGGGGAGGAAGAGACAGAGCACGGGTCAGTGGTTTATACACGTTCATCACTCGGGCGTTTATACACGTTCATCACTCGGGGGTTTATACACGTTCATCACTCGGGCGTTTATACACGTTCATCACTCGAGGGTTTATACACGTTCATCACTCGAGGGTTTATACACGTTCATCACTCGAGGGTTTATACACGTTCATCACTCGTTCACGTTCATCACTCGATACACGGGGGGTTTATACACGTTCATCACTCGATTTATACACGTTCATCACTCGGGCGTTTATACACGTTCATCACATACACGTTCATCACTCGAGGGTTTATACACGTTCATCACTCGGGCGTTTATACACGATCACTCGTTTATACACGTTCATCACTCGGGCGTTTATACACGTTCATCACTCGAGGGTTTATACACGTTCATCACTCGGGCGTTTATACACGTTCATCACTCGAGGGTTTATACACGTTCATCACTCGGGCGTTTATACACGTTCATCACTCGAGGGTTTATACACGTTCATAACTCGGGCGTTTATACACGTTCATCACTCGAAGGTTTATACACGTTCATCACTCGGGCGTTTATACACGTTCATCACTCGAGGGTTTATACACGTTCATCACTCGAGGGTTTATACACGTTCATCACTCGAGGGTTTATACACGTTCATCACTCGAGGGTTTATACACGTTCATCACTCGGGCGTTTATACACGTTCATCACTCGGGCGTTTATACACGTTCATCACTCGAGGGTTTATACACGTTCATCACTCGAGGGTTTACACACGTTCATCACTCGAGGGTTTATACACGTTCATCACTCGGGCGTTTATACACGTTCATCACTCGAGGGTTTATACACGTTCATCACTCGAGGGTTTATACACGTTCATCACTCGGGCGTTTATACACGTTCATCACTCGGACGTTTATACACGTTCATCACTCAACACTTAATCCCCTTTACAGTATATTACTATTATTATAAATATTGCCTTCACTTTTCTTTCCTTCCTGGAGACATTATTCTTCCTTTGCTTTTCTTTTCGCCCTTTTTCCATTCGTGGCTTCTTACCTCGTTTACTTCTTTTCCCCCTCAATTCTTTTCTTCTCTTACTTACTTTGTGTCTTTCTTGTTTCCCCCTTTTGCTCCTTCCTTTTCCCCTCCTTCTTTCCATCCTTTCCTCTTTCCTTCTCTCTTATTTCAAACCTTGCTCCTGTACTCTCTTGATTCTGACCTCTGCTTCTCTCTCTCTCTCTCTCTTCTATACACACACACACACACACACACACACACACACACACAGACACACACACTCACCCTGAGAGGGGATGGTGTCCTCGGAGCAGCAGGGTGTGGTACTCTGAGTACTGTACCCACTGGAACACTGGAGCGAGTCTCTGCTCGAGCGCTGAGCGTCCAACTGCAGACCACGAGAGAGAGCCAGAGCCAAGTCCTGCTGAGCCTCCACCTCCTACACACACACACACACACACACACATGTTACACAAATTACAGCTCTGTGCGGTGAGATTTTGTTCATAATATGGTTTCAGGTTTAAAAAATGTCATAATTTGTGCAACAGAAACAGGATTTTCTCGGTTTTAGAGACTGTACTACACCGCTCTCTCTCTCTCTCTCTTTATAAAGCTGATTATTTGTTAATGATGTACAAACACGTTCGCGCTGCTCTCAGGAGCTTCACGCACACTCTGGGTATAAAGACAGACCCGTGTGTGAAGTGTGAGTGTGATGTTTTTTGGAGTATTAATATCGGACCCGTGACTGACCTTCTGTGTATTAGCGACGCTCCTGGGTTTCTGATTGTCCTCGGGCTGTGTGGAGTTGAATGTCGGCTGGTACGAGCCGTTTATGTTCTCCGCCTCCTTCGGCTCCTTCTTCTTCCTCAGCGTGTTCACCATGGGCTGATCGTATGGGCCCGGTTTGGCCCAGTCCTACATCCACAACATCACCGTTACACCATCACACAACACTCTAGTCTTCTTCTCATTATCATTATTATTCCTGGATTTTCATGCAGTATCAAAACCAGCCACTAGATGTCATCATTAACCAGATATTAAAGTGGTAGCAAAGAGGTTAGTAGTCAAAGTCAGAAAGTAGTCAGGATTCTCATCCAGAGCAGATCTCTAACCCAGGACGCCTGGTAGAGGAGTGATTATGGTGAGTGAGGGGAATAAATAAAACAGATGGACAAACCTTCCAGCTGGGGATCTTGGAGGATGGGGGGAGCATGCCTGGGTTCAGCGTGGAGTAATGGGGGTAATCGGGCATCAGCGCCGAGCCCGGCCTCGACCACGGCCTCAGAGTGGAGGAAGAGTAGGACGAGGAGGAGGAAGGACAGTAGGAGGAGAGGGAGGGGGAGGGGTTGGGTGGGAAGGAGAAGGCCACTCCGGACGGGTACGAGGCCTCTGCGGGGCCGTAGTGGTCAAAGCCGTTTGACAGCTGAGCGTGGTGAAGTGGGCGGATAACAAAAAACATAAAGGGACAAAGAAATAAAAAGAAATAAAATCATGAAAAATGAGCAAGGCAAAACATAAAGGACAAAATGTCACATGATGCAAATGATATAAAACTAATAAGAGACAAAAAGGGGACACGATAACGATCTGAAAATGGAGGGAATCTCCAATGGGAAACAGCACTGGTTCATGAGGGAACCAATAAGAAAGTGGCACTGGTGAGCAGAGAGCCAATCAGGAGTCACCTTTTCAGAGGGAGAGCTGACCTCGCCGAGCGACTGAGCCGAGTCAGAGGAGTCCGAGGAAGCAGAGCTGGAAGGAAGCTGCACACAGCGCACAGGATGAGCAGAGGCCGCGCCCACAGAGACCACCACACAGAGACATGACCACACCCACAGAGACCACCACACAGATACATGACCACACCCACAGACACATGACCACACCCACAGAGACCACCACACAGAGACATGACCACACCCAGAGACATGACCACACCCACAGAGACCACCACACAGAGACATGACCACACCCACAGAGACCACCACACAGAGACATGACCACACCCACAGACACCACCACAGACACATGACCACACCCACAGAGACCACACCCACATACACATGACCACACCCACAGACACCACCACACAGACACATGACCACACCCACAGACACCACCACACAGAGACATGACCACACCCACAGAGACATGACCACACCCACAGACACCACCACACAGAGACATGACCACACCCACAGACACCACCACACAGATACATGACCACACCCACAGACACCACCACACAGATACATGACCACACCCACAGACACCACCACAGAGACATGACCACACCCACAGACACATGACCACACCCACAGAGACCACCACACAGAGACATGACCACACCCACAGACACATGACCACACCCACACAGACATAACCACTCCCACAGAGACATAACCACAGCCACACCCACACAGAGACATAGACACAACAATTCAGCATGGGAGAGCAAGAAGAGAGCACAGAGAAAAGAGAAACAGTGTAGAAATAAATGATGCCATCAGACAGGAAATAAGACAGGAGGAAGGACAAGGACAGAGAGAGAGATAGAGACAAAACGAGAGAGACAAAGCGAGAGAGAGACGGAGAGAGTGAGACAGGTTGGATGTGTAAGCAGCAGAAGCAGCAGTGTTAGTGCGAGTGCTGAAACCTGTACACTAGTGATCTCATCAGTATCTGATTCCTGCATTCAGGGTTTGGTGCCAAAGTTTTTAAAAGAAAAGCTAATAAGCTGTTTCACAGTTTATCTCCAAAACACACGAGGAAATGAAGCAAGTGTGTATTCTTACACACAACAACAATAATAAACACTGCAGTGGCATGAAGCTTTCGCTCATACAGCAACATCTTAACTGAACTTAAATAAATTAAATCTCAGCATCACTCATCATTGTGATGTTCATCAGCGCTCACGTATAACCTGTGTGTGTGTGTGTGTGTGTGTGTGTGTGTTTGCGTTTTTCTCTACACCTGAACGTAAACGAACAGAAACAAATGAATATAGACGAGTGTGTTCCAGGAGGTGACCTCGAATCAGCTGAGATTCATCATGTGACTTTTCCTTCCTTCTTCTGCTGCAGATTGTGTTTTTCCTCATGTTTACGCGTAAAACTCTCTTTAAAACGACCTCTGTGTGTGTTTCATTCCCACTGTAACATTTTAGAGGGTGGGGGGGTCTGGTGGGAGGAGTGGGGGGGGGGGTAAACTCAGCCAAGTCGCTTTCTTTATTTGTTCTTTTTTCCTCTTTTACGAGTTTACAAAACGCCTCGAGTACGAGTACAAGCACGTCCCAAACCCTCCATAATCAGGGTCAGGCCTGGACGCTTTAAAACCTCTGAGGCAAAAAAAGAAGAAAAAAAAAACAATAAGCTCAAACAAAAAAACAAGCTTCAGCGTCCCTGTTAGCTTACCGTCGTTGTTAGCTCGTTTGGCGTGATTAGCTAAACGACCCGTCCGTCAGTGGTGGTGGGAGTCGAGCTGGATTCGGATCATTAATGTGAGGATCGGAGCATTTAAGCCTGACCCTGGTGAGACTGTGGAGTCCCTGAGGATCATGGGAAAGGAAAGGAAGTGCTCGAAGGGCATCTTGTAAAAAAAAAAAAAAAAAACCTCACTGTTAAATAAACAAATGTACCAAGCTACAACACACACACCGTACAGTTTGGTGCGAGGTCACTGGGGGGCAACTCGAGTCTGAGGACCGCCGGATGAACCCTACAGGTGTGAGCGAGTGCTGTACAGGCCTGTGTTTAATCCCACTACGCGCGTACGCGTCTACACACCGTGTGTAAACGACGTGTAACGTTAAATCAGGCTGAACATTGAAAAAATGGATAGTTTTTTTTGGGGGGTTAGGGTACACGAGATTGTCCTACTTCATGGTCACATAGATTCATTATTGTCAGATACGATACTAGCGTGAATCTCGGATCATTAGCGCGGAAAATGCAAAACCTAGCGAGGTGTCCAGAGCGACTGACTTGTCCACAGTGTGTGTTGGTGTTTGTGGAACCTTTGAGTGAATTAATTAAACAGGAGGTGGAGGAGGACTTACCTGAGTGGTGGGGTCTGACGGCATGGGCGAAGGCGACTTGGAGTGGAAGGCGTCGTGCGAGGCGAAGCCCGAGTCGTGCGAGGAGACGCTGGCGAGGCGGGCGGGGACCTGCTGCGGCACGGCGATGCTGCGGTAGCGATAGAGCGGGGAGGACGAATGAGACAGTGAGCCGCTGGAGCGCGAGTCGCTGCTGTTCACACTGTTCAGACTGTTGTTAGGCCGGGCATGGGACAGGAAGGGGGCGGGGCATGGAAAGGAAGCAGGACAAAACAGAGGCGACCGGGAAACATTAACACTACACACACACAACATGCAAACCAACAAACAACAGGCAAAAAAAACAAACAAGCAGACAATAATAACAACAGAGCGATCCAAACTCGCACCTGATTCTTCCCTTTTAACATTTATAAACACATCAGATAAACACGAGTCTGATCTAAAACACTGAGATCAGACCTCAGACGTCACGTCCAAACCTGTCTGCGCACGTCTTCTTAAATCTACAGCATGAAAAAAAAAACAAAAAAAAAAAAACCCTGGAGGCTGAAGATCCCAAAACATCCCGCTGATCTAATACACCATAATTACTGGGTGGCCTGGTTTGTATTTTTAACCCACGTTCTAAAATCAGACGCTCTTGGCACACGAGAGCCTCGGAGAGAAAAAAAAGAACAAACTTGCCAAAGGGAAGGATCAGACACGAGACAAGACGAAAAATTAAAGCCACGTTTGAGCGTGATGCTGAGATGTGAAGGGGAGTGAGAGTGGTTAGCGCTCAGACGCGAGAAGAGATCACGCCAACGCGACAGGCTGTGGTCCAGTACGGACACTAATCACCAACGCTACCCCGAGCACAAACCTTAACTAGTTAGCAGGCTACGTAGCTAGATAGCAAAGTCAATAATTCTCAATCTGACATGACGCCATACGTGGTTCAACATTAATGCTAACTTATTTTAGTGTAGTTTTAGCCATTTGACCACGATAGATTCAAAGTGCAGTGGGCGTGGCCAAGAGGTGAAATATAGATGACCAATCATAGGGAGGTGAGTGAACTTTTTCTTTTTTGATTTGTTCAGTTTGTTCGTTTTAGCGCCAGTGTGATGTAGGTTTAAATCGCCATGGTAACACTGATGTATGAGCTACTAGTCACGCAAACTAGGACCGTCAAGAAGGTCTAATAGAGGGAACAATTATAATATTCGGAGATGTGAACAGAAAATTAGCTGTTGGTGCAAGTTGCCAAGGGATAAAAGGAGAAAATCCTGACCAGGAAGAGAAAAACATTTTACTCAGTCACTGAGACTAGGAACCGCCCAGGGGTGGGGCTCAACACTGCAGTGTGTACTAGGGACAGAACTCAGCAGGGGGCGCCGCATACCATCACGATACGCAGGATCGATTCCTTCTGTAAGTATCAATTTGATAAAAACTTCTTTCCCACATTTTGTTGCAATTCTGAACTACACTTAACAGAGCAGTGGGTCTTAGCTCCGCCCCCTTCTGGAGGCCCACCTGCCTGGCGTGTCTCACACCTGATTTAACTAATCTGCTAATTATCAGCGAATTCTTAATTGAAGTGTGCGTTAGAGCAGGCAGCACAGTAAAATATCCAGAGGATAAGGTTGAGAGTGATTGTTTCAGAGCCACCTGCAGGATGATAGAGGAACTGCAACACTCAAATTGAAACATACATAAACCGAAAATGAATTAAGTAATATATATTTTGGGTCTGAAACATGACCTGTCACACTGATATAACACTAAATCGATTGCACATTTTATGGATACTGTATTGCATTCATGCATATTTGCACACTTCTATGTAAATTCTATTGCATTCCCCACAACAGTTTCTATATTCTCTATATTTTGTACAGCTAAGGTTTTTATATCTTTTATATTTTATTATTTTCTATAGCTAATGTTTTTCTATATTTTATTCTTATTTTATCTCATAATCTATTTCTTGTGGTAATTTTTTTTTAAACACAGGGGTTGTAAAGCATTTCACTGCATATCATACTGTGTATAACTGTGTATGTGACGAATTCAAATTTGAACTTGAAATCTGAATTTGAATGATTTTTCTGTCTCTACTGTACAAACGTCATCAGCTGCCACCCTAACCACCCCAAAAGTGATCTATCATCACCATGAAACCCTCAGAAGAAACAGAACTAATCACCACTAGCATTGGCAGTACTGCACACCTGACTTGTCACCTAGAACAGGTAAACCTCAGGGGGCGGTTCTGGTACCGATCAACATGGAAAGAATAAAACTGGGTTCAAAGCAGAACTGGAACACAGCCGTGATCTGACTCCCGAGTGTCCTGGAGTCCAAACGGGTGTTAAAATGAAGAAAAAAAAAAAAAGCGGACAGACGCTTACCTGCACATGCTGGACTTTCTGGACATGGTGGCGCTCGGGGACGAGGGAGGGGTTTGATAGGACCAGCTGTAATCTGAACCCTTTAGGTCGTGGATGATCTGAGAGTAGGACAGATGATAATTAGGAATTGGAAAATTAACCATTAAAATACACACACACACACACACACACACACACAACTAGGTCTGTTGAGTTCAATAATGTGACTTTCACGCCTGCTCCAGTCCTGATTCGCAGGGAAGGGCTCGCTCAGATCGGATTCATGAAGAACTGTCGATCCTCATATCAGAACCGGGATCCTGCACCGCCCAGCGCCCGCTGCCCGGAGTCCGGACCTCGTCTCCTTGCTTGTCTGCAGGGTTTTTGGCACGGAACCAAGAAGAGACGAAAAACATGTTTGTTTTGTTCCAGGCTTGTTTCTGTTCCGTGTGAGGAAGTCACGCGTGAGGTCAATTATGCAGTAATGTGCGTCTGTCTCGAGCGCAGAAGCTCTGAAGTCGACAGACCGAGGCAAGGCAATAAGTTATGCAGTCCGGGACACGACCTCGCGCTAATCAGATCAGATCAGATCAGATCAGACGTTCATCTCGTCTATCACCGGTACGGCGACGCAGGGACGCTCAGTGACAGGACCGTTCACGTCTACACCACAGTCTGCGTGACGCTCGGGTGAGACGGACCTCCTAACACACACATGGTGTTCGCTCTGAAGATGGACCGAAAGACAGCAGAACCTCCTGAACGTCTTCTTCACGGCATTTTCAGAACTTCTAACAGCGTCTGAGTTTTTACAGTCAGGTCTGAGCCGCAGCCGTCATCACTCGGGGCTTATCTCTACCTCAACCTGACAGCTCGTCAAAACAGCTTACACACCATCCAGTTCTTCCACTCAACTGCGACATCACATGACCGGCGTGCATACATACACACACTTGGTGACTTTGGCATGACTTTTACTTTTCATTTATGGCATTTTTGGCACATGCCCTTATCCAGATCTCACTAAACATCTCAGCAGTTTGGCGGTGCTGGGATTCGAACCCGCCACCTTCTGATCATTACTCCAACACTTTAACCCCTGAGCTACCGCTGCAACCACTTCTACTACAACCTTACTTTTATGTTAAATACTTTGACATTTTTTTAAAACACAAGTGGGTGTTTCTGTTTCTTTCTTCTGCAACATTTGCTACGACTTAGCATGTTAGCAAAACAAACCGTCCAGCTTCATTACATTACACAAAACTGTTTTAAAGTTTCTTTAATCAGCTCTGCTGGACACAAATCGTTAGCCCACCGCGCGGTCCTGACCTGTTCGCTGGCAGGGGGCAGTTTGTGCGGGTCCACAGTCAGAGCCCTGAGGTCCTCGGCGATGGTCTGAAGATGGACGATCTCCCCCAGCATGGCCGTCTCCTCGTCCTGAGACACAGAGACCCGCGTTAAGGCACGGGCACAGAAATATACGGACACAGTCTATAGCACTACGTAACATCCTGTAGAACCGCGTCTCACCACAACAGGGCGGAGCATGGAGACAAAGACGCAGAAGCGAGCTCGCTCCTCTGTCAACGCCTTCCTCACCGCCTGCTTCTCTGTCTCCTCCAGCAGCAGGTATTTGTCCGTCACATCCTGCACGGCGCTGTCCAGCTGAGGCTGGATGTCCCCTCTCCCTGTGGGACAACACACAGTCACACACTGACACGCACAGTCTTTGTTCTTCCACAGAGCTAATGAACGACATCCTCATCGACAGTGATGATGTCATTAATAACACATTAAGCAGACATTCAGGAATATTTGCATGAGAAACTGTTGAAGTACATAAGTAAAGAAAATGTTATCTAATATACAGACAGACAAACGGAGGGAAAGACGGAGGGACAGACAGGTAGACAGGGACAGACAGAGAGAGGCAGAAAGTCAAAGGGGTGGAGAGAAAGACAGACAGAGGGTCAGACAGAGAGAGAGAGAGAGAGAGAGAGAGACAGAAAGACAAACAGAAAGAACGCCAGGCCGACCGAGAGAAAGACAAACAAAAGCACAGAGGAACACTGGGACAGACAGAGTGGACAGACAGCGGGACCATGGGACAGACAGGTCCATGACATCACACACTGATGCTGGTGGAGCTGGTTATCAGTGTGAGACCCTGCATTTGGGATAAAGTCACGGTTTCTACCTTGCATTTATTAGAATTCAACACCAAGCTTGAATCAAGAAGTTTTTGCCCCCACCCCAACCTTCGAAGCCCCTGCCCCCCCCACTTCATGATGTCACCCTCCTGGAAGCCTTCCTAAAGACAACGTGACCTCTGACCCCGGGTTGTGTTTTATTTACAGAACAGCCGAGTGAAGCGTTTCAGAGAGAAACGTCAAAATCACACGCCGCTGTTACTGACTCACAACACGCCCTCTTTATTGGAATGAGGGGAGGGGGGGGGGTTGTGGGGGGTTAAACAGCCCCAGTGGTCAGAGCGGGGCAGAACACAAGAGCAAAACCTACAGAGGGGCAACAACACACTGTTTCACACTGACACAACGATTATTAGAACAATAATGTCTGTCTAATCATTAAACACACACACACACACACACACACACACACTTACCCAGTGCATCAGCTGCTCACAACAGGTGCACACAGCAGCGCAGAACAGAAAGAAAATGCAGAGCAGTGTGTCAGGAGTCTGTGTGGAATACACTAATACTCTAAACTAATTCACTAATACTCTAAACTAATTCACTAATACTCTAAACTAATTACCTAATACTCTAAACAAATACACTAATACTCTAAATTAATACTTTAATAATCTAAACAAATACACTAAATACTCTAAACTAATTCACTAATACTCTAAACTAATACACTAATACTCTAAACTAATTCACTAATACTCTAAACTAATTCACTAATACTCTAAACTAATTACCTAATACTCTAAACAAATACACTAATTCTCTAAATTAATACTTTAATAATCTAAACAAATACACTAAATACTCTAAACTAATTCACTAATACTCTAAACTAATACACTAATACTCTAAAAATACACTAATACTCTAAACTAATACTCTAAATTAATACTTTAATAATCTAAACAAATACACTAATACTCTAAACTAATACACTAATACTCTAACCAATACACTAATACTCTAAACCAATTCACTAATACTCTAAATTAATACTTTAATAATCTAAACAAATACACTAATACTCTAAACTAGTACACTAATACTCTAAACTAATACTCTAAACTAGTACACTAATACTCTAAACTAGTACACTAATACTCTAAACTAATTCACTAATACTCTAAACTAGTTCACTAGTACTCTAAACTAATATTTTAATAATCTAAACAAATACACTAATACTCTAACCAATACACTAATACTTTAAACTAATACAATAATAGTTAAAACCTATACACTAATACTTTAAAGTTATACTCTACTACTCTAAACAAATACACTAATACTCTAAACCAATACACTAATACTCTAAACCAATACAATAATACTTAAAACTTATACGCTAATACTTTAAAGTAATATTCTACTACTCTAAACAAATGCACTAATACTTTAAACTAATACTTTAATAATCTAAACAAATACACTAATACTCCAAACCAATACACGAATACTCTAAACCATTACACTTATACTCTAAACCAACACACTAATACTCCAAACCAACACACGAATACTCTAAACTAATACACTAAAATGCTAAACTAATACTCTAAACCAATACACTAATACTCTAAACCAATACACTAATACTCTAAACCAATACACTTATACTCTAAACCAACACACTAATACTCCAAACCAACACACGAATACTCTAAACTAATACACTAAAATGCTAAACTAATACTCTAAACAAATACACTAATACTCAAACTAATACTCTAAACTAATACAATAATATTCTAAACTAATACACTAATACTCAGCTAAGGAAGCGTGGCCTGTATACCTGTCATTACAAATACATGAGGCGTGTCCCGTACAGCTGTCTGTCCACATAAAGGAGGCGTGGCCTATATAGCTGTCTGTCCACATAAAGGAGGTGTGTCCCGTATAGCTGTCTGTCCACATAAAGAAGGCTTGGACTATATAGCTGTCTGTCCACATAAAGAAAGCGTGGTCTGTATAGCTGTCTGTCCACATAAAGAAGGCGTGGCCTGTATAGCTGTCTGGCCACATAAAGAAGGCGTGGCCTGTATAGCTGTCTGGCCACATAAAGAAGGCGTGGCCTGTATAGCTGTCTGGCCACATAAAGAAGGCGTGGCCTGTATATGTCTGTCCACATAAAGGAGGCACAGACACTTGGGAACACGTCTCTATCTGTCACTAACACTGATTTACATAATGAGTTTTACATAACGTTCTGCTCTCAGAGCTTCACATTTTAATCTGATTTGCCTGTGTGTGTGAGTGAGAGAGTGTGTGAGTGTGTGTGTTACCTTTCTTAGCTTTCTTCTGCAGTTTCAGAGTGTCTGATGATTTCTTCTTGATCTCCTGACGAGCTTTCTTATACTCTGTGTGGATAATGAGACGACGGTGTAACGCAATAGTCTAAATTCTATACATTCTTACACACACACACACACACACACACACTCACACACACACCTTTCGCGTGGTCCTTGTCCAGTGTGTTTGCCCCTCTCTTCCACTCCTCCAGCTGTTCCTGAAGAGGGTTAATGAGGCAGTCGATAAACGTTCTGAAAAACACCACACACACACACACACACACACACACACACACACACACACACACACACACACACACACACCGAGCCTGAGAAATGCTTGTCTTCCCACTGCATCAATTCTGTAGTGTCATTACAGTGTTATTAAAAAAAAAATAACAAAGAAAATAAAAATAATAAAAGACAAAAACATAGAAAGAAAAATCTAAATATTTAAATATTAGCAAAAAAACACAAAAAAGTAAATATGAAAGAAATAATATAATGAATGAATGAATGAAATGAATGAATGAATGAAATATTTTTTTCAAAGAGGAAATAAATAAATAAATAAAGGGACAAAAAAAAAGAAGGAAAAATTGTAAGTAGGAAAGGAAAGAACGCCTGAACAGAAAGAAATTAAACGCTTTAACAATCATCATTGTCGCAATTAAAAAGATCAGATAGTCCGACTGGGAGTTTACATTAATTTCTCTGTTATTAATGTATTTATTTAGTAACAGTTTATCAGCCCTGACTCAGGATCAGTAGGACCGAACCACGCAGCTTTCTGATTGCTAGCACTTGTTTTTTCGCTAACGCTAATGTAGCTGTTCAATGTTCTAAACAAGGCCAGAAGAAACTCTAATAAACCCTGATCACTGCAGGACGGTTCCAGACGCTGAGCGCAAGACGTACCGGCTCCGCCCCCCAGCTGACCGCTCGCTCCTCACGGCAACTCAGGAGTTTATATTCATCAGATAGACATCAGATAGAGAGAGAAAACAATTCCACTGAAATCAGAGCAGAGAGCCAGCGAGGTGTGGAACGACACCGAGTACGCAGGCCAGGCTTGACCCCCCCTCCCCCCAGCCCCATAGGGGGACAGAAAACGCAGCAGGCTCTGAGGTTAAAGTCATAAAAAGAAGGCAGATTTGTGCGCTCCCCGAAATAAAAATAACAAACAGAATATTTCTGTAAATAAAAGAATAAATATTTACGTGGAGAACTGCTTCAGCTTGGCCTCGATGCTCCTGTGCCTCATACACATCCTGGTCAGGGCCGAGCCGATGTCTCTGGTGCCACCTGAAAAGAAAATAAAACAGAAACCTTACTGATCTGTGTGATTACAAAATAAAAATAAACAATTATATATTTTACATACATTTTATATATTTTATATTTGAATTTGAGGTTGTTAAAATGTTGCAGTGCCTCCATTATCCTACAGGTGGTGCTCTAAACTATTCTCACATTGGTTGGTAGAAGCATCTTGTGCTTAGGAAGTTTAAAAACATTTTTTTTAAAGAATTTGGTTAAATCGTTATATTTGCAGAATCGCAATACAAAATAAATGTAATCGGGGCACCCGCATATCGTGATAATATAATCCTGACCCTGACTCTAGAGCTGTTCCCAGATCCGGTTCTGTTTGCGCATCTCCAATTTATAGTTTTAGAATTTGTTCTATTTTTGTTTGCGTTTATTTAAAATCGTTAAAGATTCTAAAATGCTCACAAGCTCTAACTTGTTAATGCTTTAATGCTGACACCCCGGGTTTTTTTGTTTGTTACATAAACATATCAATAATCAAAAGAGCGGTATTCCTCAGGGATGTGATCTCGGTCTACACAAGATCCATCTAATCAAATTCCAAAGTTAACATTTACATTTTTTGAAGCTACTTCATGAAGTTACGGTCACATGAATGATGCTGTAAAGTCCATCAGAAAACGGTGACTGTGGAACACGACGTTAGCTGCGCTGCACTGTTAGTGTGAACAGTGAACGAATGCCTGAGAAAACTGCAGTTCCTGCAAAACGCTAAAATGCTAAGCCTTCACAGCGCGCCGTCGGCTCGGACTTAACAGCGTCACACCCGGGTAAGAGCAGGCTGACGGTCTGAGCTCACACTCGCCTGCTAGTGTCACACACACGAACATGACCTCATCGACCCCTAAGGGGGGGGGGGGACCAAACCTGCCTGGCAAACTATGCAACAAAAATTCTGGAACAGTTGGCTGTTTAAAAACCACACACACACACACACACACACACACACATACACACACACACACACACACACACACACACACACACACACACACACACACACAGCTGCATACGATTCTGTGAACAATGAAAAGTTTCTCTGCTCTCACACGACATCATAGTGCTCTCATTCCTGGTGCAGCACAAAGTATTGGTACCTCTTCGACCACTGCTGAAAAAAATCCCTCAGCAGTTGTTTATTTGACGTGTTTTTTAAAATTTTTTTTATGAGTCATCTGCTGTCACTCTTATTGCCTGCGACAACATGCTGCATTTTTATAACAGCAGAGTTTCGCTCAGAGCTTGTTAAAACAAAACCATCATTAAAATAGTTTCTGCACGACTTCCTCTCAGGACTTCTTCACAAATGGCAAGTTAAAGTTTACTTCACTGAACATATAAATGCAGGTTTTCACTACGTATTTATTTGGTGCGGTCGATCCGAGGTTGGTCCCGGTATCGGCCCGGCGCTCCTGCAGGACGCGACCTCGACGCCGAGCGCGATAACGAGAGCGAGACCTCGGGTCGAGGCTGAGATTCAGACGGCCGTTGGTATGTGCGCCGGGCTGAATGAGACGAGACGCTCTCAGACAGAGGCGCCTGACATTGACGAACGCCTCCTTTGTGCTCCTGCGCCGGGTCTGAAAGCTCTCAGCGTGAGTGAATACACACCGCCGCTGGAGGCGACTCTTAATCTCGGCCAAATGTGACAAACTGCTTTTGTAACGACACAAAAAAAGAAATATGAGAAAGACTGAGTAGGCTTGGGTTTTGGAAACATCCTCGCATACACACACACACACACACACACACAACACACACAACACACACAACACACACACCCCTCCACCCTGTCTGTCTGTCAGTCTGTCAGACTGTAGTGAAACCTCTCTCTCTCTCTCTCTACAATCTGAAAGAACCAGGAACCTCAGTTCATCCCCTCCACCAGAACAACGGGCCGTTCAGGACCGCTCCGCCGCGCTACACATCAGCTCTAAACTGCGGCGCGTTACACGCTGCCACGCTCCCGAATTCCTGAATTGGACAAGGAGAAAGGGAAAGGAGGCCGGGGTGTATTTTTAGACCGAACTGGGAAACAACCCAAAAAGTAATTTGCATTCATTTACAAGAACAAACGTCAGTCTTTCTCACCACCTCCTCCTCCTCCTGTAAAGACTGCGCTCTTTCTTTGCACGGAAACGGAGAAGGCCAGCAGTGTGTACTGTAACAGTGTGGGATTTGCATTTCTCTCCTGCGCTGATTATATGATTTGGTTATATGATGTACTGTATTACTCATCAGAGAGACGCTCAGGATCTCACCTGACCGTGTCACGAACGGAAACCTCGCCGTGTGAGAGAAAAGTTCACCTTAACGTACACACATCTGTGCGGCTCGGAGGAACGAACCAATTAAAACAAAATGAACTTATCTGAAGGGAACATCAGATACCCCGAGACTACAGAAAGCATTTCCTCTCTCTGCACTGCCTGCTATTTCTTCAGGAATTTGTTTGCAAAGTTACGCTACCTGACTGGAACTCGGTTAGATCATTTCGAGTACGTTTGAATGTAGTGACATTTCTGCTAAATGAAGGCGTAAATCAGGCGCTTGACATTTATACAAAACATCAAAAGACTTGAGATGAGACTCTAAGCATCACAGTCAAAACACAGTATTGGTGCTGATTTTATTTTATTTTTAAATATACATATAATACAGAAAATGTGTTACTTCTAAAAGAAGCTACTTCTGAAGTTTATGGCAGTGACCAATCTGGCTTCCCTAAAAAATTTGAAGTTGCTAACCTCAGCCGTTTTGGAGAGATGATTTTATTTGTGCCCCCAAAAAATGTGAGTTATACTGTCTCACTTCAAATAATAATCTTTTAAAATGCAAACTATTCATATTTCTCTATGAGTACTGATACTAAAGTTGGTGGAAGCTTCTAGAAGTATATGACCTGTAAAAACTGTTGCTTAAATTGTTTTAGTTTTTTGGTAAAAGCTTCGAAAGGAAAAAATCTGTAGAGTCCGTAACCATATCAGATTCACGTTGCGATATATTAACAATTTAGTGTTTTATAATAATACACTTTTTCAGGTTTGTTCATGTGAAGTTTCGTCTAAACGACAGTCAAGATCATTGAAAGTAAATACATGATTCTATCTGAAAATTCAAGACACTTAGCATCGATACCACGTTTCAGCGAGTGGAACGCCTCGTTCTTGAAATTGAATGTTGCCAACTTGCATAAGGAAGAGACACATCTGTGTGTGTGTGAACTGTACACACACTCTCGGTTCACCAACACCACTCGCACATTACAGGAATTCGGCTGGGAGTTAATGCCACGCCCCCCCAAATACAGTCCTGACCTCACTCCAAGACATTTCCTCATGGAGTTCCTGGGAGGCCGGCATTTCAAAGCGAAATCATGGCTCCGGCGTACTGAGAGAACTTTCTACCTCGATGTTGTCCAAACACTAGTGACACACTGGGATAAGTGCATTAGTGTAGCAGCGGATTATATAGAGAAATAAAGGGAGTGTTTATTCTGCATTCTGTTATCCAAAGTCCCGCTTTGACCTGAACGCCCCTCGTATATGGTTTAAACTTCATATAGTTCATTCTTTGTAAAGTTTCTTCCACTTATACTTCCTGTACCTAATCTTAACAAAGCTCCTTTTCGCTTGAGGAAAGAAAGAAATTCTGTGCTTGTGGACGTTAAACCGTACGGCGCGGGAAAAATAAACACACGTAACAAGAAGCAGTTCTGTAGGGCGCTCGCTCTCGACCCGTCCCTCCATTCACCATTGAGTTCACTCCGAAAAAGAAACTCCAGTTTGAGGAGAAAGAAAGCACACTTCAGTGTTTTTATTTGAACACCAATTGTTCACTTTGGGGTTCCCCCCCCCCACCGTTTAAACCAACGGCTCCTGCTCTGTACGTCAGAGACACAGAGACAGTCCCAGTCTTGTTTCAGGTCCAAACACACAAGGAACCCTGACAGCGTTAAAAGCCTGGGGTTCCTCTGCCTCCGCCCTGCTTACACGGTTCTGACTGCGACGTTGTCCCTGTACAGCTTGTATGAATAACAACGCATCGGGACTCTTAACCTAAACCACAAAGCGACAATGAGGCTACAGTCGGAGACGCTCGGCGTTCATAAAGAGGCTTTCTGATCACTCCAGGCAGCCGTGTTGCCGGCTGTAATCCACACCCGAGCAGGCCGGTGAAAGTTTGCCCTGTCTACCTGGAGTCTGGTTTCTTCTCGTCTACCTGCCAACACACGGATCTCATCTCGGTCACCTTTCTTATTTAATAACTAAGATCGAGGAGGAAGCGGGTCCAGACAGAACCAGTCGAATGTAAAACAGATCGTTTTACAGCTCGGTAACTTTTCACACCCGTCTGATAGTAAAAACGAGGGGATTAGTCTCACTGAGAAGCCAGAGATGCATCCTGAACGTATGGAGGAAAAACACTTCAGAGGTAAAGAAGACCTTAACAAGCTTTGGGTTGCCAAAGCTGTCAAAAAACAGCAAACTTTAAGACGGTGTAATTCTGTCACCGCGTCAGAAGGTTTTCCCTAACAGTCTTACAGTTTGTGTGTGTAAGTTAAGTTAGACATCGAGTCGGTGAAGCGCTTGGCTTCCTCTTGGAGAGAAATCAGACAGACACCAGATTCTGCGGTCAACCGAAGTGCTGGGTTTAATTGCATCCTGTGATGTGTGATGGCGCTGAATCCGAGTCGTGACTCCAGCAGGAAGCCGCTTGTTTCTGCGGAGACGATATTCTGAACACGGAATTGTTCTGAACTTCTGAACTTTTTCCGTCTCTTTTAGAATCTCTTGGGGAAACAAACCTCACATTCTGCAGTTTAGCTGCTTAAAAGGTGCACGGCACCAAAGACACACCATTGACTAGGCCGTAGCTCCGTCAGCCCAGTCCTTACACTAATATTTCCAGGTTTACAAGCACAAATTAAATCCACCGACCCCCGGTCTAAACTTAGACTCCAGTTGCCGCGTCCCTCCCAGAACACGGTTTTGTCCCGGTCTGCCGCCTATAAATAGATCTGACTTGGTGGATTCTGTGATTAGCAAGGCACCGCACCTCTTTTCTGTCTCTCTCTCTCTCTCTCTCTCTCTCCGCAGAGACGGACAGGCTGAGAGATCACCCACGCCTTCGTCCCCTTTGATGCGAGTGCCTACAATACGGTCTGGGTGCAAATCATAGGGCTGGAGGAAACTAAAAAACACCCGGCAGTATCGTTATACACCGTCCGAGCTAGTAATTAGTCAAGCGCAAAACCAGTAAACACCACAGTCCTGACAGGAATACCAACAAATCCCAGCCCACTTCTAACCCCTCATCTCCTGTTCTACTCCCACAAAAGAGCTGCTGGTGCTGCAAGCTGATTCGAGAAGGAGGTGAAAAGACACATGGCAGCTTTCTTCCCCCGTGCCGAAAGAGAGCCCGGTGCCAAGACGAGCGCAGAAGAACACTTAGCATGGGAGGGAGACGGTGGGGAGTCAAGCGGACGCCCTTCTGTTTCAGCTCGAACACAAAGCAGCGCATTCACGCAGAGAATTTCCTTCCAAAGCAGAAGCCCTGACCGAAGGCCTGCTCTCGTTATCTCCGGCACTTTCGCTGGGAATGAATAACGGCCGATGTTAAGTTCTTCTCTGACCTTTCCGTCATGAATACGGCGCTGATATTTCAGGCACAGCAGGCACGACAGGGGCACGCATACCACGAATAGCTAGACGAGAATCTTTGCTCTCTTTCTCTGGGATGCAAATAGCGTGGCATCCACTGGCTAGGAGGGCATGCCAGGCCCAAGCCAGTCCTATCAGATGTTTTGGAAAGTATTTTGCAGCTCGAGTTGCTTCACCAAGCTGGATTTTCCTGCCAGTTTAACACTGACAGAGCGTTTTAAATCCTGAAACCGGGATTAAAAACTAAATCAGGGGTGATAAGCCATGTGACAGCAGCTCGGCTCTTCTTCTGCGTTGGCAGAAAAGGCTGCAAAAGACCTGTAAAGGATACTGAAGCACAACCCAGAGTCTAGATGAAGCTCTAAAACTGAAGTATTTAACCTGAACCCTGGACTCGGTCGGGTGTACAGCAGCTCAGGTCCATAAGTATTAATAAACTTTTATGTCTAGCTGTCATCGCCATTCTCGACTTGTTTTTTCAGGCTCCAAATTCAGCACGAGGACCCGCCTGGGAGACAGAGCGTCACACGTGTTCAGGTCGTCAGGGACGCACACAGACTCCTGCAGTAGGTATGCAGGGAATGCGCTGAAGGCTGGAGAAAGAGGAGCAGAACGGGCAAGATGAAAGCCTGAGAGTACGGGTCTCAGGAGGACGAGAAACCTAGGAGCAGTTCAGGAAATGATGAACTGACCATGCCAAGCGCCATGAGGTAGTTCATGCTTGTGAGGTTTAACGCTGAACATCTGGCGTGAAATGAAAGTTCATTTGAAAAAAAAACAAACAAACACATTAACATCATGATACATAGAGGAGTTCAGAGGATAGACAAGACGCGCCATGATATAAAGGCAACCAGGAACCACATGGAACTGAACGTGGAACTTTTTATATAAATGAAATTTAAAGTCATACAAAACAAACATACTAGTCAAATTTAACAATTCTATACAAATTTATTTCTCCTCTTTTAACACAACAGCCGTTTGTCAGTAATTAAAATTCCATTTATTAACAAACAAAACACACAATTTAATTCAATTATATTTTATTTGTATAACGGTCACTGCCTGAAAGACGTTTTACAGAATAAAAAAAAAAAAAGTATATAAATGAGAAAAATATAAGTAAAAAAAGAAGTATAAATTATAATAATCAGTTTGTTCCTGATGAGCGAGTCAAATGTGATGGTGCTGAGAGAAAAATTCCCTAAGATGTCAAGCGGACGAAACCTTCAGAGGAATCCGACTCGGCAGGGAACCCATCCTCTTTTGGGTGATGTCATGACCATATATCAGTCCTTGTGTTATCTGTGTACTCTGAGGCTGAAAGTTCAAGATAACGGGAACGATTTAGAAGTTAATATGAACGCCTCCAAGTGGCGTATCATCCGGAGATCGCTAGTTCGAATCCCGGGTGGTGCTGTAACCTCTCGCAGCCGGAGGTCTAGAGAAAGCTGATTGGCCGAGCTCTCTCAGAAGGGAGGGATGAGAGGTACTTAGCGCTCCCACATTAATCACGGCTCTGTGAGCTCGCGCAGCGGAGGGAGCGGATAGCGTTGTCCTCCGAGTGTGTGACTCCGCCCCCAACGGTGTGCGAGCAAGCAGTTTAAAAAGATGCGGTCGGCTCTCGTCACGTGGTTCGGAGGAAACACGTGATAGTCTTCGGCCCTCCCGGCTGAGTGGTAGTAGTAGCCTTAATGTGGGAGCCCCCTAGTGACGGGGAGGAATTGGACACGACTAAATTAGGGAGAAAAAATCCAAAAAACATTCTGTCGTTACAGAATGTCCGTGAAACAACCCACTTCCTGTCATCACTTTCATCTTAGCATCTCTAAACAAGCTAACACATTCTCTTGCTATTCTGTTTTCTACATAACACCTTGAGGAATGCTTTCAGTTTTGGGCATCCCTCAGGGGTCAGTACTGGGCTGTTCTGGAAACACGTGCGTGTGTATGTGTGTGTTTTCTCCAGGTAATAAGGTCATAGTGATAACTGTGTTAAGTGCACAGAACTGTTGAAGAGCACACAGCAGCTCCTCTATTGTAATGAGGAGAACTTATACTTAACTATGAAATAATTTCTCCTTGGAACCGAACTCCACTCTCGGTGGCCTTTTACTCCACTTTTATTTCAAAGAAAATGCAAAAAAACACATTATATTACTTTCAGTCCTAATACTTTTTTTTAAACAAACAAACATCAAATTCCTGGATAATTCTATTAATTTATTCATGATAATCTGAAAAACAATATACTTATTATGTTTTTTTGGCTTATTAGCTAAATCTATTTGAAATACTTAATTGCTTCCTGTAACAAGATGCAGTAGAAAATAGGTATTTTTATGTAACACGTATAAATTTTTATTTTTATAAAAAAGCGTCAATGAGGCTACAGTCAATGAGGCTACAGTCAATGAGGCTACAGGCGGAGTCGTGTACTACAGCATTATAAACTTTCCTTTATAAATATTTAAATGCTACAAATCTCTCAAAACATTCATACGACAAATGCTTGTTTTTATTCTAGTGGTAAATCTAGTGTCTAGTTTAGTGATAAAGTCTTTGTCTTTTTGTTTGTGAACAATTTGCTCGGCAGAGATTAGCTTCCCGTCTTATCCCGCATGCTCGTGCCCTCGAGTCCGAGCTCTTCCTGAGATTATTACTCTGAAACGCTGAACAAAGCCGCAGCAGAATCGTTAAACTCGATGGTGTAGCCTAAATTACTTTATCTCAAGGACAAAAACACACAGTGTACGTCTTATCGGAGCACTTCCTGTGCACGCCTCATTACGCACAGGAGGACGAAATGACCCGAGAGGGACGTCCAATACGAGCACCGCGGCCCGATCCAGCATAAATTTAAATAAAATCTTATGTTTAAATAATAAAGTCGAGCAGATTTGCCTCAGCTGGACGATAAACGTGAGCGGAGGAAAACGTTTAAAAGTGAAATCGAACCAGTTCTTGGTCTGGGATCCTGGAGTTTAGCTGCACAGATGTTCCCAATTTCTGAGAAACCAAAGCCGCTGAGATAACGACTCAGTGGGGCAGTTATTAGGAGGCTAATTAGAGGCAGAGACGCAGGACTGTGCTGATTACTGCCCCGCGGACACAGCTGTGCACAAACCTCTACACCGCCGCTGAAGAAAGGTTTGCTAAAGCCCCAGCATGGAGGTTAGAGTCGCCCCGTCCTCCCGGACCCCGTCCTCCCGGACCCCGTCCTCGTCCTGACCAGCCTGAGCGGCTTTAACGACATCGACATGTGAGTCAGAGGCTCTAATGAGGAGAAACCTCCAGGTGTATAAAGAGAGAAGGTTTAGTTTTGAAAAGAATTGTTTTTCCTCTTGCTGCAGAAGGCGCTCACTTTACCCCCGCGGGTCAGCAAGAGCCACATGGTGCGGAGTTCAGGAACGCAGCTGGTGTAATGAGGGTGTAATTTTAGGGTTAAGGATGGCGTGGAGCTGCTCGTCTCGCTGACCTCACACTTATTTTAATCGCTTTATCCAGAAGCACGAAGCGAACATCTGTTCATCCATTCATGCCACCGGTTTTCACCAGTACGTATACCCGCGGCATCGGTCTGTCCGAGTATCAGTCTATCTGTCTGTCTGGATGCCTTTAGGTCTCGTCTCTCTGTCCGTCTGTCCACGTGTCCTTCCGTCTGATCTCAACTGAATGACGTCGTCTGTCTGACTTTTTTTCTTCCTTCTATTTATCCACCCATCAGGACTGCTCATGCCACACATATCTGAAATGGCAATTAGCATTTAATTGCTCACAAGTGGCCTCAGACACACTACACACACATACACACACACACACTTTTCACATGAATGTGAGTGATGTAGTCGGAGCTGGCGTGACGACAGGGCGAGGGCGGGGCCGTGCCGGGGTGGCCCACACGTCAGCTCTTTAATTAGCCTCTGGTTCAGACCGCAGCCTGCAGCAGAGACAGCTGGAGCGCCGCCCGACTGCTACCCAGACAGGTGCTGATCCAGAGTCGGGACGGGTCGAGTTGAGCCGCTGCAGTAGGGCCATTATTTCAGATGAAACACAGCCTTTGTCTTTCTGAAGGTTTTTCATCAGCACAGTTCCATTAGCATGAACAAAATAAGGCCCCGTTTTCTTTTTCTTTTTTTCATTTAGTTGTGTTTTTATGGAAGTTTTTATATAAGTGGATTTCTGGTAGTTTTTGGGACACAAGTTCACATTTAACATTTAACATGCACTTTTAGAACTTTACACCTGCACCCCAGCGTGGGCGTGTCACATCAATTACACTCCATTTATAGAATATATTCAGTGTGTTATAGAACGTACAGTACCACAAACATAAAGGGTTTGGTCACAAGTTTGGATTTAGTTTCTACATTCTAGAACAATACTGGATGTTTCGGCGTTAGGTGATTGTGTAGCAACAAAACAACAGTCAGGTGTTATTATAAGACATGAAGGTCAGCCGTTCTGGAACAGTATTGTGTGTCGAGTGTGTTTGTAAAAACCCATCAAGCTCCATGATGAAACTGTCTCTCATGAAGACCTTCCCAGGAAAACAAAGAAATCACCAATTAACAACCAGCACCTCAGATTAGAGCCGTTATGAAGCTGCAGAAGTAGCAGATATACATCTCAATATCAACTGCTCAGATGAGATTGTTTTCTATGACATTATAGAGAGAAATAAACATCAGGAACGACCACGGAGTTGGAAGGGGTGTACAAACTTTTGACTGGTAACATACAATAGAACAATCAGTCTAAAACTCACAAAGGAAATTAAACTGGTGTGGATTTTGATCTTGTTTTGATCTTGATTATTTGCGTGAGTGTGTGACTGTGTAGCGTTTCATCAAACGTCACGTTATCATTAAACAGCTCATAAACGAGATACGCGGCCTTTATCATGTGAACATCGGCTCCACTGAAGAGACGCTGGAGAAACAACTAAAGGTCTTAAACACTCTGAGTAGTGTATCACACGTGAGTGTGTGTGTGTGTGTGTGTGTATGTGTGTGTGTGTGTGTGAGACAGATAATGGCTCGCTCTTTGACTCCACTTCAGCCGTGACGATGCAGTGATAACACCGGCGTCCTGATTAAATCTGTTATGTAGGTCGGTCCGACCTGGATTAAGAGATCTGGGTCACTTTCTGATCTAGAAAAAAAAAACACTACGGCACCTCCGTGTCCTCGGGAACGTCCCGGAACACACATGGAGTCAGGAGGACGGGCTCTTCCCGCGTCGCGCCTGCGTTAGCAGTAGCAGCGAGCCGCTAGCGCAGCCGTCGCTACACCTACTTGAGATGAGTGATGAGTGACTCAGAGCAGCTCGTGCGTCACACACAGATCGTGCGTCGGCGAAGATTATGAAAGTAAAACGGTTTCGCGCGGACCACGGCCTGCTGTCACGCTTACGCCGCGCCTCACAGGGACGGAAGTCGACTCATGCTTTGAGTGTTACTCAGCGGGATCACTGGAAGTGTGTGTGCGCGCTAACAACGTGCGCGAAATGTTCTACAGCACCGTGTTCCACTGATCACTTCCACTCTGAGTGTGTGTGTGTGTGTGTGTCATGTAGACTAATTTCAGATTGTATATATATGGAACACCCCTCCCCCAACACAGGCGCTCTCTCACACGTCTATCGGTCCTCTTCCTCACACATGGACTCAACAGCACCACTGATTTTACCTTTAATGCAAATTAAAATCAGATAATCAGAGTCAAGCGACTACTCAGGAAACTAATTACAGGTTTAATTATAATAACAATGATTACAGTACAGAACAAACTTTCCTTTGACATTTCCTCTGCAGTTCTTCAGAACCTCATGATGTCCCAGGCGCTGATTTCTTACTAAACACATCATTAAATCTTCATCAGTTTAAATTGATTAAAGGAATCAGCGGTCACCTCCCGATACGATATGATCACGATACCTCGGTGTGGATTTGATTAACTTTGCGGTTCGTCACGATTTTATAATTATCCCGACCTGATATTACATTTCCCCCCCAATTTTATTACAATTTGAAAAACTTTTTTAAAGAGTTTATCGAGTAATTAAGTGTAGCGCGTTCCTTATAAGGATAAACACCACAAACTGACTTTAAATATATGAGTTTAACATTTAACTTCTAATTAAATTAAAGACAAAGCTACGGTGTTCCTGAGTAGCGCGTGTCTCTGTTACATCTGCAGTAATAAATACTTATAAACAAACTTAGCGCATAATTAATAATTAAAGTCCAAGTGAAGACTTTTCTTAACTTCCTCAAACATCCCCCAGTGATGTTAAATGGACTTTTCTTCCTGGCTGAAGTTTTCGCAGTGCTGTTCCTCGCCCTCTCGCCCAGCGCGGTTCTCCCTGAACGAAGCGCTGCACAAAGTAACAGCGGTGTGAAATCAGGGGCCGCGTGGTATTTCTTGGCCGCTACGCTCAGGAGCCAAGAGCACTCCCGCGAGCTGGTTTGTTGTGCTAATGAGAGGCTTTTGACGAGCTGACAGTGACGTGTGTCAGCGACAGGAGGTGCCTGCTGTACTTAATAACAGACGCTCGCGCAGGAGTCGGTCGTAAATCAGGTCTCGGAGCTCCTCAGAGACGCGACTGTAGTGTGCTGTAACACAGAGACGTCGGTTCTATCGCTCGGGCAGGGAACCGGAATGCTGACGCGGCGCGTTCTCACGGCAGATGGATGGAGGAGAGCAGGTAGGGCGCGGCCGCACGAGACTCCCTCCGAGAGAACGATCTGCTCCTGTTCTGGCCGACCCGTGGACACCGGAGACGTGCTGCTGGCCCGAGAGGACGCGCCGTACGCACAGGCTGGACACGCGCCACGGAGCAATGACACGAGACACTTCGAGCGTCTCCAGTCTGGAGCAGAGATCTCAACACTGGGGCTGAGTGATACGACTGAATACATCACATACTGTCACACACACACACACACACACACACACACACACACCATGATATACGACACAATAACGCACTTTATCACACACTGATACTGTACACCAGTACTGAGGAAACAAACCAGTAGAACTCTGAACTGAACTGAACTGAACTGGAGCTCCCACTGGAGACGGAGCAGCCTGGACTCTGACCTCACACACCGCTGGGGTGGATTACTGATTTACACACACACACACACACACACACACACACACACACACACACACACACACACACAGACACACACACACACACCTGTTTACTTTTAAACGAAGCACACACACTCCCAATACACAGTTACATACGCAGATATGCCTCAGATATGTCTCTCAGACACACACGCGCGCGCGCGCGCACACACACACACACACACACACACACACACACACACACACACACAGGCTCACGCGTTCACACACACACACGCTCACTAATGTGTGAAGGCGCTTTGAATCACCTGCAGAACATCAGCTACACTTACTAAACCGCGATTAAATTTAATGAAAGCACGCGCTAATTCATGCTAACATGTCCTGGATAGCGCTCTGTTTAAACCATCGCTCACAGATCTACGCTACTGTACACTCTACAGTGATGCGCGTGAGACAGAGCGCGGCGGTCAATGACATCATCACGCTGCCGCCAGGAAAATAAACTGTACTCTAAAAATAAAAGTAAAAACTGAACTCTTCCCTGAATAAATCCAACACTGAGCTTTAACCTGAGTCCACTGATGCGCCTAACAGCTGCTGTGTGTGTGTGTGTGTGTGTGTGTGTGTGTGTGTGTGTGTGTGTGTAGAATACTGTTTACTTGCACCTGGGGGAAAAACCTCAGCGTGAGGAACATCACGTAGTCCGCGGCAGACGAGTCAAAGTCCAGCGCGGCGAGGCCACGAGGCGCTCCGTCTGACTCGTATTTACACAAACATGTGGAAAATGTGAACCGTTCAGTTCTAGACATAAACCTGACACGCTTATCTTCCCTTCACGCCTTGAGAAGTGAGCAGGTGTGAGCCGGGTTCACGGCTTCGGCGACGGCGCAAGCTTTACTAGACACGCGGAGACAAAGGCGAGTGAAAGCCGCTCGTCTGGGATTCCAGAGGATTAGCCTGACAAAGACGGAAAAGTGACGACGGACAAATCCCGTGATCGTTCAACCTCCCCCCGCACCACCACCTTCCCTGAGCCGCCACCAACGAAAGCGCACGCATGCCACCCACCACGACAACGCCAACGCACCGAATTCAACCCCATTTTCAGTTCCAACGAGGGAAAAGCAAAACCAATCGAACACACAAACAACGTACCAACCACACAACAAACGAATAATTTTGTTCTTATTCATATGATCGTACATATATTCATACCGGCCGTCAACCCAAAAACGTTCCAGCTTCCAGCACACACACACACACACACACACACATCATCATCATCATCAATATCATCATCATCATCATCATCATGTAGCGCCGAAGATGAAACGACCACCACGCATCCACGCCTTTTGTCCAAATCACAGCTTCTAGATCAAACCGCTCCTCAGAAATCTCACCTTGAGAGAGGGAACCTGACTACGCCGGTTGGTTTCCAGAGAGATGACGACATATACGCCTCCCATACATTCCAACACGACCGCACAAAGGCGGCTTCGGCTTTAACAGCAACAACAAGAACAACGCGTGCACGGAAACGTGATAACGGCGGCGTTTGTTAAACTTTGCTAACCTGCCATGGAGAACCTCAGCCATAACAGGAAGCTCATTAATTATTCATGTCTAGTCGGTGGTCCTTTAGATCTTTGGGGGAACTCATCAGATATCGCTCCAGCTTTCTGTGCTCGTTTTTGTTGAGGAAAAAAAATTATTATTAACATTTATAAGAAGAAGAGTGACACGCAGGTATCGGGTTCTTCATGCATGTGTGAAAGTTCCTGTTTGTGTGAACATGAAAACAGTGAACCAAAAACAAAAACCAACCGGTTTCCCCTGAACGTGTCCGAGCTCATTCATGGCTGGAAGCTTCCTCTCAGTTTACACAGATGAAGAAACCTGGCCTGACATTAGAGAAACGTAAGAATTAACACACACACACACGCGCGCGCGCGTCCTGCCAGAACGATTCCCTCTGTAGTGCAGCTGATATAAAGCGACTCCTCACTCTTTTGGACGCTCCACTTCTGTCTCACGTCTTCACGTCCCAGGATTCGCAGTGTTGCGGTTCTTTAATCGAGACTCTGATGAGGTCATTCAGAGGACAAGGCGTGGCCGCTGGAAGACACCGAGCACCACCGGGCAAGAGATTTCATCTCGGATTAGATTTCCCCTCTGCGTATATAAACGAACACTCAGGACATGATGCAACAACAAAGAGTAAAGAATAAAAGGAAAGCGATCCAGGAGGAAATAAGTTTCCTTGTACAAGTGCAGGTTCTCCCGAGAGCTGAAGCAAGCTCGGCTCCGGAAAATCTTCATTCCTTTTAAATGGTTTGAGCAACTTCTCCACCGAACACAACAGAACATTATCATGATTGCCAATTTTAAAACAGGCCACGCCCACGAGACCTGATATTACATCAGATCTTCAAGACGACATCGTCTCCACCCAGGTTCTGGTGATGAACGGTTCACTGGCGGGACACGGCTGCGGCGTGACCGGGATTCTTTCCGCTCGCTCTGTGGACGCCGGTCTGCTTTTTCGGGACGCCGTGGCTCCGTCTCACTCGTCCATCCGCTGGCCAAAACCTCACGGTCCATACGAAATCAAAGCCTATAGAAAATTCCATAACTGTACTTTTCAGCACGTGTCGGCGCGGTTCCGTCCCATTTCCCCTGGTGAGCCCTTTTCCAGGCCCGGGTACTCCACCACTCAGAGAGACAGCCTGTTATTAACTAATAAATTTCAGCTGCAGTGCGGAACGTGATCGCGGGTCGAAACGTATTAAGTAGCCGATCAGAAACTCGACCCGTCGTTAACAGGGAATGAGGGCGTGTCCCGAGGCACAGCGCGGGTGAGAAAGACTGCAGTAAGGGCAGATAAATCAATATCATGGGAATGAGTTTGCTTTAGTAGTATTGATCACTTGTATCGTAATCGTATTTAAACATGCTGGATGTTACGTTTAGAATATGCTGGTCCTTGTAAATGTTGCCGCTCCTGTAAAGGAGACGGTGAAACTGTCGCTCGCTGCATATCTTTTAGTAGACCGCAACCTCCGATGGACGAACCGTTCGCCGTCACGATTGGCAACGACGCGATCTAGTCTACGCTCGCTCTGTGTCACAAGCCGAGCTTCACGGGCTTCACGAAGGTTTCCAGTCCGATCCGAAGCGATGACCTCATCACTCTTCGGTTTGTGAACTGTGACCTCAAGGCTTCACAAAGAGCCAAGTGTTTGACCAAGACAGAAGGTTCTGGACGAGTAGAAGCATTCATGCTCTCATTCACTCGCTCTGGTCTGTTCGGGCGTCGCTACAGGAGCGCCGCTCCGTTCCACAGAAATGAGAAGACGAGACGGCCTCGGAAATCTATCAGCCGTTTGCTGGGCCGTCACCGAGGTACAACACCAGTGCGTATAACTGTTATATGTCAGAATGGGGACAACATTAAACACATTGCTATAAATGAATAAAACACACGGCGTGTTGTTTAATCAGTAAACTCCGTCACCGCGCTGCTGCAGTATGAGAGGAATAAAGATCGCTCGGACAACGTAGCAGACGATGATGATGAACAGAGCAGAGGAACCCACACCCCCTCCCCCATGACTTCCTGTGCATCAGGCTGAAATCTGTGGAAAAGCAAGATTCTGAAGAACGCATACGTCACGGCGCGACATGAAATAAATCAAAGCTGTGAATAGAAGCGCGGTTTAAACACATTTACCTAATTCGGTCATAAAGTTTAGATTCAACCTGACGGTTTATTACCGAAAACTTTCCTTAATGCAGTTCAGTCGGGATACAAGTTTGCAAGTAGTCACTGGCTGACACACACACACACACACACACACACACACACACACACACCTCTGCTAGAGGGATTAAACAGTGTGGTGACTGCATGCTCCAACACGAGTGTATCAGTGTTACAGATATAGACCTCGAGGACATACACACACTGACAGGGAGTTAAATAACACACACACACACATATATGTGTATATGTGTGTGTGTACAGTATATGTGTGTGTGTATATGTACAGTATATATGTGTGTGTGTGTCTGTTTGTGTGTGTGTGTACAGTATATGTGTGTGTGTGTGTGTGTGTGTGTATAAGGTTGTATAGGCATATATATATATATATATATATATATATATATGTGTGTGTGTGTATATGTGTGTATATATGTGTGTGTGTGTGTGTGTGTGTGTATGCGCGTATATATGTGTGTGTTTACAGTGTGTGTGTGTGTGCATGTCTGTATGTGCAGTATGTGTGTGTGTCTGGACAGTATATGTGTGTGTGTGTGTGTGTGTGTGTGTGTGTCACTGCTCCACATCATAAAGCACTTAAATGAGAGTTATAAATGTATAGACTTCTTCTCTCTTTCCCTCCTTTCATTAATGTCAAAAGCCCTCAGGATTCTGCCACATAAAATGAAACAGAGTGTGTGTGTGTGTGTGTGTGTGAGACCTCTCCAGGCTTAGGGAATCATGCTTAGCGTGGAAAGCATAGTAATAATGCAACAAGGTGGGTGTAAGTGAGGCTTCTACATTAAACAAATCTGTGTCTGTGTGTGCGCGTGTGTGTGTGTGTGACAGATGTTAACACAAGTTCCCTACAGGACAGAGGATCTACTTAGGCCGTGAAGTTCGCCTTCTCCTTTTGACACACAGGCTGCTGATGGACGTGGTGTGTGTGTGTGTGTGTGTGTATGTGTGTGTGTGCCTTCTGGGTGGCTATTAATAGGAGTGTGTACAGGTCTCACACACACACACAGACACACGCACTGTTCCTTAGTACTAAGAATTCCACTCGTCCCCTGTGAACAGCAGCATTACTGCAGCGTGAGGAGACACAGACGAGACGGAGGGGACGTCTTTACCTCGAGTCCCTGTCGCCAGGTCGGCCACTTTCTGAAAGGCGTCCAGGAAGGCGGCCACGGCCATCACCGTCGTCCTGAAACACACACACACACACACACACACACACACACACACACACACACAGAGTTAAGTGGGTCTCTGATTTCATGTCTTTATCTCCAGCGCACACGTGTGCAGGAATCTGGCCGAGGCTCAGGAACTCGATGGAGATCTCTGAGTCTGCAGGTTTAATGGCCGTCCTGACCTTCGACCCTGATCTCTGAGCTCCTGCCAGCTGCTGGAGGACCTTCAGTACACTCGCTGATAAAGTCTGTGCAGATACAGAGAGAGACAGAGAGAGAGAGAGAGAGAGAGAGAGACAAAGAGAGAGACAGAGAGAGAGACAAAGAGAGAGACAAAGACAGAGAGACAGAGAGAGAGACAAAGAGAGAGACAAAGAGATAGACAAAGAGAGAGACAAAGAGAGAGACAAAGACAGAGAGACAGAGAGAGAGACAAAGAGAGAGAGACAGAGAGAGAGACAAAGAGAGAGAGAGACAGAGAGAGAGACAGAGAGAGAGAGACAGAGCCAAAACAACCAGACCAGAGGCCCCGCCCGGCCTCTCTCTGTCCCTCTCACTCAACACCTGAGGGACACGCCCTCTTTCTGTTCCTCAGCCGAGCACGCGTGTGTGTGCATGTGTGTGTGATAAACAAATATATGACACTTCTACCTAACCTCAGTAATGTGCTTCCTTATAGTTACAACACACACACACACACACACACACACACACACTCACACACACACACACTCACACACAGTCTCAGATGACACAGTGTCCGTCATGTGACTTTAAACCTGAGTGAGGTCACGTCCTCATTGTGGACTTTATTTGGTTCGATTTGTCACACAGCCACGCCCATCACTCCTCTACCTGACTACTGACACACACACACACACACACACACACACAGAGGATATTTCAAGAACAATAATATCGTAACACACACACACACCGTAACACACACACATCAGAATAATACACATCACTGTAACACTCACCTACACGCCAGAACACTTACACGCACTGTAACACTCACACATCACTGTAACACACACACACGCCTCGCCAGAACACACACACACACGCCAGGAATACACACACACGCAGCCAGAATACACACACACGCCAGAATAATAATAATACACGCCGTAACACTCACATCATTGCACACTCACACATCACTGTGAATAATTCCACACGCCGTATCACTCACACACACGCTTCAGAACACTCACACACACGGCCAGAATACCTACACACACGTAACACACACACACGCTAACATACACACACTACTGTAACACTCACACACACACACGCCGTGAATACACACACACACGCCAGAATACACACACACACACGCCAGAATACACACACACACCCCAGAACACACACACACACGCCTCAGAACACACACACGCCAGAATACACACATGCCGTGAATACACACACACACATACCGTAACACACACAGTAACACACACACACACACACACAAGACACACACACACGTCAGTAAATAACACACACACACGCCGTAACACACCTTAACACACACACACACACACACACTGTAACACACACACACCGTAACACACACACACCGTAACACACACACACCGTAACACACACACACCGTAACACACACTCACCGTAACACACCACCACATGTAGTAATATAACATGTAACACACAGTTTTGTGTATTATACAGTAATAGAAGGTACCAAAATGTACACGTCTATAATGTAGTACATTCAGTTTAGCACGCAGACACACACACACACACACACACACACAGCTATCAAACTAATTTTAGCTTCTGCCTAATAAACATCGATCATGTGTGAGCTCTGGACCAGTTGGTGGAGAAAATGAAAAATAAAGAAAAAACCACTGAAAGTAGATCAGAGAGTAAAAAACCATCGCCTGGATCACATTACAGACTCTTCAAAAAAAAAAAAGAGAGAAAAAAGATAAAGCAGGTCAGATCATACGGGAGGAAAAAAACAGACTAGATATTAATTTCACCCCAGAAATGTCCTGAGGAGATGAAATGATGAGAGAGAGAGAGAGAGAGAGAGAGAGAGAGAGAGAAGAGATGACGGGCAAATTACAGAGCACTCGAAGCCACCGCCGCCGCTCTGAGACGCAGAGGGTTTACACTGGACCTCTACACCGGGTCGTCTACACCGGGTCGTCTACACGTGATTCAGGTGTACGGCGCTACACACTCGTTGTATGTTGATTAATTCAGCGGCTCTGAGAGTAGCGCAGGTTTACATTCACGCGTTCACTCTGATATGTTAGCGTTTCCGCAGCATCTCTAGCTACATTGTTTCAACTAAATAATTTTTTTTAAAACACTGTTTTTTAATGGATTCCAGCTGTGTGTAAAGACTTCACATGTCCACACACGAGCTCGGTCATGCATCAGGGCTACGTGTGCGGACTTCCTTTGGTCACGTGACTCCTGCTGATCAAACAGAAGCGATTAAACTAGTAGCCTCGGTGTGGAATTTCTCCTCCCTGTGCAAACTCCAGGAGTGATGCAACGCCACGGCGCATGGATACACACCTCACACACACACAGAGATCTCCAAAAAAGAATCGGGAAATGAAGCCAGGAGCCGGCGGAGGGGGTTGGCCCTAGTCACGCAGCATGGCGCAATCGTTTAAAATATCCGTCTGACCGCCGTGATTAACGTGGAGTAATAACGGATTTGGACCGCTACGAGCCTCCATGCTTTTTTTAGACAGCATGCTGGAAAAGTGGCTTACTGCGCGGAAGAGCGTGAAGACAAAGACCGAATGCGCGTTTTCCAAAATTAGCATCAGATTCCATCTTGTTGTTATTCCAAATCGGCGCACAGCTGGAACGACTACGTCTGAAGTCCCGCGTCCTCGGGTTCTGCTTGTGGAAAGAAAATCCCAGGCCGCTTTAGGATTCAGACTCTTTCCATTTTGGAAGTGTTGGTGCAGGACAGGAAGGAATGTCTAAAGCAAACAGACATAAAACTTGGGTTCCTCGAGACTCGCGTCGATCCCAAACGGGACTTTATCCCAGGCGTGGGTCTGAAAAGCGCACTAGTTTAACTTTTAACCAAACAAAGTGAAAGATGGAGGCTGGAATCTAAACAGAAAGAGATGATGATGATGATGATGATGATGATGATAATAAACGTCCTCACCTCAGCTGAGACTGCAGTTTTCCCGCTTTACTGATGAAGTCTTCCCAGACAGGGTAACTGCTCTGTGGAAACACAAACACACACCCAGAGCAGTCAAATACACAGGTATACACACACACTCTTACTGTAATAAACGTCTGAACACACACCACTCCTGAAGTGTCAGCGCCGCATCAGTGACGTTAAACACTGCCGGACGTGTGCACGAAGGAAACAAACGTGTATGAATAAGGAGACGTCAGATCGAGAGCGTCTCATTAACCGCCCGGAAGATAAGTGCGCTACGAACGTGAATATAAAACTTACAGCTAGGTGGCAGCACAAGCCAATAAAATTCTAGGGGGCGTGTCTGTGAAGTCCACCTTTCAAAGAGTTATTAATCAAAAAGGGTCAACATGAACTTATTTGAAAAGTTGCAATTATTGCGGTTACGGGCAGGGAAATGGTTTTCAACTATTTCGTTTTTGTTGCATTTTGTTTGAAATCTAACATTTTGGTTATTTTGATTAGGTTAATTTGATTTGTTTTCTCAAATTAAAAACTCACACACGAGGCTAGAGGATGTATTTATTGACACCTCCACCTGACCCCAGGAGTAAACACAGACCCACTGCTGAGGGTGTAGACGGTGTAACGGCGTGTTAGCCTCGAGCGATCTAATACAATGTAGTAATATGCTAATACGTTTTTAATATCAAACTTCATCCTTAGAGAAGAAACCGCAAAAGGTTGTAAAAGAAGGGGTGGGGCTTTGGGGGGGGGGGGCATTTTCCACAGCCTGCGTGTAAAGTGGATCTGATGATCTAACGAGGTCTACCTGGGATTAGGCCTCTGCGCGCTTGGCTTGGCACGTTGCTGATGTTTTACACAATGCCTCTGTTAGAGGGAATAAAGTTTCACAAAGCGATAAAGTTTCATTAAGGCCCTCGAGGCGTCGCTTGGGAATTAAGCCCGACAAACACCCGGTCCACACGCACGCCACGTTCGCACAAAAGCCTGATTCATGTTTTGCTTGAGCGCTGCGCTGACAGCATGACTGACTGATCGTCACAGCAGTCACAGCCTTCAGGAATTTAGGACTTGTGCAACTACAAACTGCTCAACACCAGAGAGAGAGAAATAGCTCCAGGACGAGAGAGGAGGAGGAGGAGTCCTCAGGGGTCAAAGGGTCACGGAACGCTAGCTAGCAAAACGCAGAATCAGCCGTGCTAGTTATTCAAATGCAATTCGATAAATAGCGCAGTTAGTTCAAACACAAACCGTTAGCAACAAATTAGCCACTTATTCACGATCCCCAATCTCAGCGCTTAGTGTCAGTCCTGCTACACACATAAAACTTTAAAGATGTACAAAACCCAATCAAGAGCCTCGCTGTAAAGTCTGAACACTCTAACTCAGACGTCAGCCACGTCACACTCACAACTCATCACCAAAAATTAGCACAAATTAGAACAATCAGACATCCGACCCAACACCAGTCCTCAGGACTCGGAGACTCTGTAATGGGCGATGAATATTTTAAGGACCCTGAAAGTCGAACCCTTTGCAAAGGGAAAATACATCAGCAGTAACAATGGAGGAGCTCACGAGTCTCTCTGTCCCAATATATTTTTCCTTCCGAGTTTGTTTGTGTGTACGCAGTCCAGGTGCCGTCTTTGGCTAAATTGTCCAAATAGACCACCAACACCATGATCCCTGGCGTTAAAGACCTTTATCAGTGTCAGCGTGATCTGCTATGGACGTCAAAAGAGAAATATTGAACTACAGGTGATGTTCGAGCTACAAACGCCAAACTAGCCTACACTGATACTGACTAGCGGAGTCCTGTGGGTTCCCAAGTTATTGACGTCCAGACATGATACACCTACAGCGACCCGAGAGTCCCGGAATTGTGATGGATTTCCGCAGAGATGTGGCATTCCTGGTTTAGAGAACTGCACATGGAGTCCCCGAGATTCAGGATCCGGAAGAGTCCCCGGTTTACAGAGTATAGAGTCCTCGGTTTACGCGATTCCCAGAATAATTCCTCGGCCTCCAGCATTCTGATTAACAGTGTTCCAAGAAGTGGGAAGTTTATTAAAGTAAAGCCTTTATTTTGTCACATATACATTAGAGCACAGTGAAATTCCTTCTTCGCATATCCCAGTGTAACTGGGGTCAGAGCGCAGGGTCAGCCATGGCAGCGCCCCTGGAGCAGTTAGGGTTAAGGGCCTCGCTCAAGGGCCCAACAATGGCAACCTGGCTGAGCTGGGAATTGAACCGCCGATCTTCCGATCAGTAACTCAGTGCCTTAGTCCGCTGAGCCACCACTGCCCTCAGAGAGCGTTACACCTCAGTGTTACTTTCGACATTAGTATTTGTTTCAGACAAACAGTGATCTTTATAAATTCACTTTATTACAGCTAACTCTGAAACATATCCTGCATCGATGGTTAATTAAATCTACGAGCAAACATCCGTACTACATCTTTACAGATTATTATCTAAGCGGAGTCGATTATTCCAGTAAATTATTCTAGTCCCGGCGTCTCATGATCAGGAAACACGCCCTGTACATAAACACCAGAAGAACTTTAGGCCCTAACTTTTAAGACTTGAGTAAGTTAGTACGAGTAGTACGTTTCTTTTTCAGAAAGTATTTTTCTGAATAAATATTTTTTTGCCGCTATTTGCATTTGAAATTTAAAGACATAATCATGCAATAGTTTTAAAGAATAATGAAGTTACTAAAGTTACAGAACTGAGATTGAAAAGTTGAAGCAGGAGCAGACTGACGTGTGTATAAACTTCTCCCAGGTACAGCAGGTTTTTGTTTTCCTCAAATGACCCTTTAACAGGTGTGTGTGTGTGTGTGTGTGTTTCATGCAAAAAAGTGTGTGTGCACGACTGCAAATTCAAACCAACACGCAAAAGCACAAATGTGCACATTTGCCTTGAGCACTAACGATCAGCTGTGTTTAATCAGGTTCAAGTTAATAAAAACTAATCACGCTTGTGTTGAAGAGCTACAACTGCACATTATTACAGAAAAACATGAAAAATCCCTATGTTTATTTATTGATTTATATCAGTTTTCAGTTATTTTTTGTTAAATTTCACATTCAATCCATTTAAACATTGTATAATTGATAATATTAAAAACAAATGAGATTTATATTAATGTTATGTACATTTAAAGTTTTTATTTATATAGAAAAACATGATTTTATGTTTTTCCTCAAATTAATGAATTGATTACTTGTTATACTATGAGCAACAGGAATAACAATTACAAAAACAAATGATGGAAGATAAATAATTAAAAACCTGAGTGTACCTTCATGTCGGTGATGATGGCCTGAAACAGGCCCCCCAGCGCGCTGCACTCGCGCTCCATCACTCCCTCCATCGCTCGCGCTCGTGCTCGCGCTCCGGCCCGGTACACCACTCTCCGGTATCGGTATCGGTGCGGAACCAGACGGACCGGAATATCGCGTCACCGACACACACACACACACACACACACGCACGAGCGGGACGGTGAGACCTACAGCGCGCGCTCCTCCGCACGGCGCAGCGCGTCCAGTAACTCCGCCATGAGCGACACAAACCCGCAGAACCTCCGACACACACACACACACACACACACACACACACACACTCCGTGTGTTTATCCTCTGTACAGCCGCGCAGGACGCAGTGAGACGCTCCGTAAACACAGCGCGCGCAGTCTGAGTCCGTCTCTCCGCTTCGCCCCCTCACAACACGGTGGGCGGGGCCGGGGGGGCGGGGCTACTACTACTGCGCGCCACCCAGCAGCGCGCTTCCCTCCGCGCGTCACGTAGCCACACCTACCGGAAACTGACGTCATTTGTTTTGTTTTGATTTTTTGTTTTGTGCCTACGTCGTTTTTTATCCAGTTATTATAATTTTTTTTTTACCATAGTAGATTTAATTTAAGCATTGTATAATGTATAATCTTTTTTAAAGTTTTTATTTATACAGAAAAAATACTTGATTTTAGCTTTCATCAAGATGAATTTATTATTATTATTATTATTATTATTATTATTATTATTATTATTATTATTATTATTGCTATACATTTTTATTACAAATCACACAATTACAGTTTGAAAAGTATGAAAGAACAAAATTCAAGTATAAAAGATTTAATTATACAAATAACTACACACAGTTAAATAGAAATACAGCACTGAAGTGCAATCTAAGCAAACTTACACAAATATACCAATAAATATTAATAGTAAACAGAGTCAACCAGCAAATAAACAGACAAATAACTTTGCCATTAAAACATAGAAGTTGACGAGATATATCTTCAATTAATTCATTCATTTATTTTTAGCCCCCAAGCTGTACAACATCAGCCATATAACTTCTACTTATTATTTCTAAGGATTTAAAAGACATCTATCTATTTCCAGTCACCTGGATGCTTTTGGAGGTCCGAACAGGCTTGGATTATAGCTTGTTGTACATGAGAAAAGGTACAACAGATGATAACAATAGATGATAAATCAAACGTTTTTCTTCTTCTATTATGATTTTTGCATAGATCTGTTCCAAGGCTCATTTGTACAGAGACTGACGTTCTCACTGGTGTCACGTCTCTTCCTGGTAACGTTAATGACAGTGACATCAGGGACAATTTAGAGAAGAATCTTAACTATTTACAAAACAGCTTCCATGTATAACTCCACATGGTTTACAGTCAGGAATTAAATTTTTAAAAATGAATTAATTATTAGATTAGTCGATTTTTATGCCTGATTTTTGACAGTTATAATTATCATTATAAATAATAAAATTGCTAAATAATTGATCACATTTCTCAACAGATGACGTGAGACGCCTGAGATACTTGTAGCTTTTTTCATTTGTCCTGCACTTTTCACCTCGTGACTCAGGAACATGTTATGTAACTGAGTCAGTAGTTTAATAGTTTCATTTGTCAGATGTATTTCCTAATAAAACTCCTTTTGTGTAACAGTAACACCAACGACAGGGTGTAGTGTGACTGATATTTATTTTATATGATTAATTATAATCAATTATTGTTTCATGGTTATAGTGTTTCACATATTTTATAAGATATTGATGATATTTTGAATCAGGTTTGTTTAATCAAGCATTAGATGAAAAGTATACGCTCCCATTTCCATGTACAGTACGATCACAGCGACAAGACATTTACTTGAACTTGGCCTTTAAATACAATTAAATATTGAACATTAAAGTAAAAGAATGTATTTCATGATTGAAAGTCGATACTATAGTTATTGAGTGTATACAGGTAATGTGTGTGTTGTGTTCATTTAAATGATTTTGGCCTCAGTGAAACTAAGTGACCGAACTTTCCTCCATTTCTGTAGAATCATTCAACAACTTGTTTCTCTAAGATTATTTCTCGGATGATTAATTCCTGTAAACGAAACAACAGATCGATGGGCTGCACTTCTCCTGTATATCAGTTTCGGGGTGAAACATTTACAGTATTACGATGTAATTACATTGTAATAACTTTTAAGTTAAATACTCAAAAAAACACTGAAGGTATTATCAGCATTACATTCATTTTTCCTCTACAGTATGAATAAAACACACTATATTAGACTAGTCCACTGTATAATACACTAGTCTGAGCTGATGGTGTGATATAAGATCCAGATCTGTGTCCACAGTGATGCCCGTCACTCGCCCTGCAGCGCCACATAACCGCTCAGCCGCACACTACACCTGGGGCTTTAAAGTCATAATAATAATAATAATAATAATAATAATAATAATAATAACAGTCATTGTTCTTGTTTCTTTATGGATTTATTTATGGAAACTCCATCACCAGAACTCACGATCTCACCATAAACACTTACAATAAGCAGTTATGGTGGAATAATTCTATGAATAATTGATAATTGTGCTCCAGGTAAAATGCAACGTCACCGCTGGAATCCAATCAGCGCTGCAAATCAATCCTGTGTTTTTCTCTCACAGGTGAGAGGTTTAAACACACTCTTTATATAAAGATCTGAGAAATAAGTCACTGCCTGATTTAACTTTTAAACTTTAACTAATTGCAAATCGCACAAATTCATTAAGAAAAAAGTTCACTTTGGCCAAAAAAATTCAAAATTGACTCAGTCTAGGTTCTCTCTCTGTGAAAAGAGTAATTTTGGTTAACAATGGTTTTTAAACTAAAATTGTAAAACAATATAATTTTTTAACTAGGAGCATTTTTGTCCTGCAAATAAAACTTATTCAAATTATTTATTCATGTATTATTATTTTTCATAAGATTTTCATTTTGCATGTGTATTTACATTTTTTGCTGCAGCCTTTAATCAACTAACATTAGGGATCTTCCTCATACTCATTATTTTATTTGCACAAAAAAAACTAGGTCGAGTGAATTACTCTGTAGTTTAGTGACACCTAGTGGCGGATTTTAGCATCAACATGGTTTTAAACCTGCTATTTTTATAGATTTTTTTTAAAAATCAATAACTTTGAATTTAATACAGCAGCTTCATCACAAGGCCGATCTAATCCATACTTTAAACAATAAAAATAAACAAACTAATTATTAAATAAATATGACTTTGACCCGTAATTTAAATATGAATCTAATTAATGTATTTTCACACAAACACAATGTAAACAATTTTATAGGGACATAAAATACATTTGCATTGAGCAGGTCTGTGGAATGTAGATATGTTGATGAAAAGTTAAAGGTATTTACACTGAAAATGAGAAAAATATGACGACAACCTCAACAAACTGTGTAAGGCCGCCAGTTATTTTGTGCGTTGGCGCCCTCTTGTGGTTGATTTCAATTTGAATCTAAAGTCAGTTTTAAAGCAGGCGAGTTTTACTGAAATAATTTCACTCTTTACCTGTAAATATTTTTCTGGATAAAATTAATTTTAGTATTACATACAACAAAACCTGAATAAATAAATAAATAACGTCAACATGATGATTTTCTGTATTATTTTCTGTATTTTATATATATGTATATATATATATTTCTGTGTTTTAGTGCCATCTAGCGGTAAATTTCAGTAACGTGGTTAAAAATGTTCAGTTTTCATTTTTATTCCTTTTTATTTTCTTTCAGCACGTTTCTTCTCTCAGGTACAGTGATATTTAATTGTATTTGCATACATGCAGTATATTCCTGCATATTGTTACATTCAATGTTTATTGTAAACAAAAGTCGCAGGGATCAGAGTTTGCTACGATCAGCGTTTATTCCAACCTGCAGCTTTGTTGAAATGATTCATTTTCTTTTCTTTTACTGAATATAACAGAATGTATAATAAAATAAAACATGATTATTGTGATCGTTTATTTTGTGTCGACACTCTGACAGGGCGTTAGCATAGCGGCATTAGCCTCCTGTGAGGCGCTGCGATCGTTTTATTAGAACTGAAATGAAAATCTGCATAAACCTCTGTGGAATCGTGACTCTGAAACACTCGGCACTATTTTCACCCCCCCCGGACACTGGTGTGTTCTAGTTTAACATCGGCGCTCCGTCCTTCCGTCCTTCAGTGAACGCAGAGGTGTAACGTCCATTTAATAACACGTCTGGGTTAGAATTTATCATGAGGCTCCAATGAAACTCTGATCAGAAAGAAGTGAATTAGATTCTTTAATGTATGTTAATTAAAGGGTTTTTACGTTACACACTTTGTGTGAGGTGACCTTGAGTGTTAGAATAAACAAACAAGTAAACAAACAAATAAACAACAACAAACACAGGCTTTGTGTGAACATTTGCAGCCAAAAAAAAAACAACAACTTTATATAAACCGTAAGAAACTCTAGAGCGCTGAGAAAGACATCGAGCCCAACAGCTGATGTTCACAATCATATAAATATTAATCACACACACACGCACACACACACACACACACACACACCATCATCATTTCTGTTTGTTTGTGTTTGCTGTGCAGCAGCTGCTCTCCCCTATGAACACCGAAAAACACAAAGCAAACAACACCCTCTCACCCACACACACGCGCACACACACACACACACACACACACACGCACACACACCCTCTCACCCACACACGCACCGTATATGCCATTAGCATGAGTGTGATATTTGCTTTCATGCAGGTTTCTAAGCAGCAGATGAACAGTAACACATCATCAGAGTCTTTGTGTGTGTATATGTGTGTGTGTGTGTGTGTGTGTGTGTGTGTGTGTGTGTGTGTGTGTGTGTGTGTGTGTGTGTGTTTTTCTCCGTCATTGCTCACTGAAAGTCCTGTAAAGCTTTTCAGAGTCTGTAAACACTCGCCAGAGTTAATTCTCTGAAACATCCTCTGGGTATCAGCAGATGTCTCTGATGAATCAGCGGTTCGACCCAATGAGTCCCGACATCATCGTCCTGGAACACTGAAGAATAAAAACCTCCACAGATAACCAGAGATGACCTGCTGATTCAGTACATTCAGGTGGTCATGGGACTTCATGTTATCTCCACATGACGTAGCTGAGTCTCGACCTGAGCGACTGAAGCGACCCCAGATCATAACACTGTCTCCAGAGGCTTGTACAGTGGACGCTATGCATGATGGGAGCGTTGCTTCATGCGCTTCCCTTCTTACCCTCAGCTTCTTACTCTCAACCTCTACTCTACTCTACTCTACTCTACTCTAACCTTCTCACTCTCAGCACTGGAGCCCCACAGGGCTGTGTTCTGAGCCCCCTGCTGTACTCTCTGTACACACACGACTGCGTGGCCGCTACCGGCTCCACCACCATCATTAAGTTTGCTGACGACACCGTCGTGGTGGGCCTGATCTCTGACAACGATGAGACGGTCTACCTGAAGGAGATTGGAAATTTGGACAACTGGTGCCAGAGGAACAATCTCCTTCTAAACGTCAGCAAGACAAAGGAGCTGATAGTGGACTTCAGCACAAAGCAGGAGAGGAACTACCAGACCCCCGTCATCAACGAGAGCCCAGTGGAGAGAGTGGACTGCTTCAAGTACCTCGGTGTTCACATCACGCAGGACCTATCATGGTCCTGTCACATCAACACCGTGGTGAAAAAGGCCCGACAGCGTCTCTACCACCTCAGACGCCTGAGAGACTTTAGACTGCCCTCCAAGGTGCTCAGGAACTTTTACTCCTGCACCATAGAGAGCATCCTGACGGGAAACATTGCATCCTGGTTGGGGAACAGCACCATGCAGGACAGACGAGCCCTACAGAGGGTGGTGCGATCAGCTGAGCGCATCATCCACACACGAGCTCCCTGACCTGCACTCGATCTACAGCAAGGCTGTAAAGACGATCATGAAGGACCTCAGCCACCCCAGCAGTGTTCTGTTCTTTCTGTTGTGGTCTGGGAAGCGCTTCCGCTCCCTCAAGGCCAATACAGAGAGACTGAGAAGGAGCTTCTTCCCGCAGGCGATACGGTCTCTCAATCAAACCAATAAACTGGACTAAAACACCTCTGCATTTTCTTGCACACACAGAACGGACAATTATGTCGATGCACATTGCACACTTCAAGGACTTTTTTTTTTCACATTTCCCCTCATCTCATTTTCGTCAAATACTACCTCAATATTTGTACAGACATAAGTTTTTATAAGTTGTTATATTTTATATTTTTAGATTTCCTATATATTTTTGAAAATTTTTGTACCTGGCATCTTGTTTTATAGTTTAACTCCTCCATTTCCATTCTATTTCACTATGTATTTCCTGTAAAAAAAAAAAAGTTAAGGTCACGGGCGGTCGTATAAGCATTTCACTGCATATCGTACTGTGTATGACTGTGTATGTGACAAATAAAATTAGAATTTTATTTCTTTTTTTTAACCTGACACGCCCATCACTCTGCAATAGTCTCAGTCTGGACTCATCAGGTCACATGACCTTTCTCCATCACTCCAAAGTCCAGTGTTTATGATCACTAATGAACTGAAGCCTTTTCCTGATGAGTCTCAATAACAAGTGGTTTTATTACAGACACACAGATGTTTAGTCCCAATCCTGTGAGTTCTCATCTTATTGTGTGTGTGTGAGTTCTACATGAGTTGTTTTATTGTACAAAACGATTAGATTTCGCTGAGTGTGTGAGTGTCTCCCGTCACACTCATTCAGGATGTTTCTCCGCCCACATTTCTTGCTCATTTTAAATTCCAGGGTTTAATAATGTTTTTTTTTCTTTTCTTAACTCAATTGAAGTAGTTTCTTCTTTGTTGTTTTCTTTGCTTGCTGCAGTAAAATAATTCGACCTTTGTGAAACTGAGAAACATCTTTGCCACGCCCACAGGGTGTGTCTCCTGACATGTGTAAAAATAGAGAAGCTCCTCAGGCCATCAGTGAAGGGGTTAAATAACTTGTTACAGCTGAACCGTGTTAATCGCTGCAGTAATTATCCAGTGGGAGACTCTTGACTATTCATTTTTAACTGCATAATTACATCCAGATGATGACTGTTTATTTTGGCCAGTCAGAGTAATATAATCCTTCCTTGATTCTTTCTCTACTGCGCTTATCACGTACAGAGTTTCATGAAGCCTAGAACCTGGACCCTACGCCAGGTGACTCGAGGCTTGAGGCAGGGTTCATCCTGGACACGGCGCTAATGCCTTGCAGGTCTCACACACACACACACACACACACACACACACACACACACACACACACACACACACACACTACAGTGAATTTGGAAACATCTTTTTACATGTTTTTGGACTGTGGAAACCCACCGAGCAAGAAAGAACATGAAAAATTCACGCACACAGACAAGAGGTGAGAATCGAACCCTCAATCCTGGAGGTGCGAGGCCACAGTGCTAACAGTGTACGCCATCGAGACGCCTATGAGGTATTAGTTATAAACAATTATTTGAAGACATTTTGCTAGAAAGTTGATTTTCCCTATTTGTGGATGACTTTTGGGATTTCAGACTATGCTTATTCTTCTTGTGCATCATCATCATCATCATCATCATCTTCTTCTTCTTCTTCTTCTTCTCTATTAATGATTCCAGATACACTATAAAAGGCTCTTTTCTATTCCAACATGATCCACCCCAGTGCACAAAGCAAGGAGTATAAGTGCATGGTTTGGTCCTATGGTGAGGAAGAACTCGACCGGCCCGAACGCTGAACCCTGACCTCAACCCCATCGATCACCTTTGAGATGAACTGGAATGTCATTGCAGGTTTGGACAAATACTTTTGTCCATATAGTGTATTTTTAAAAGGTCACTTTTCCTGCTAAAACAAAAACACAGCCATTAAGGAACATCTCCATGGGCTTTGACATTCCCTGGAGTTCAATTGTGCTCCTTTACTTCTGCTCTTTTTGAAAACAAATACGTCGAAGGTAAAAAAAAAAAATTTTAAAAAACGAATTTTGAACTAGAACTAGAACCCTTGACTGGCACTAAAGCCATGTTAATTATCTAAAGAACACTTTAAGAACCTCGGAGGAACCCTGTTTCTTTTAAGAGTCTCCCAAGAACCTAGAAATGCTGATAGACGTTAAGAAGGAAACAATAAGCCTTTATTGAGAGGTTGATTGAAATGATTTGAATGTTGATTGATTTTTAAAAGATACTTTAAATGTTAAACAAACAAACAAAAAAGCACCACTCGATTCATTATTAATATACTGTAAGTAACGAACAGGACATCTTTTTTTTTTTTTTGTATTCCTTCTTTATTGAAAACAGCATGAATCACTGAGATCCCATGCAGAATGAAGGACGATGGAGGTGTTCAGGACGCGTCAGATGGTGATTACACTCATTCTTCAAGTGTCAAGAATAAATATTTTGTCAATAACTGCAAATCCTATGTAGTATAATATACAGGATTACCACGTCACATGCTAAATGCTAACTACTAACTGCTAATAAAACCAACACAGGATGCTTTCACACTACAGTACAGACACGTGCTGATAATTGCACTCTCAGCGCTCCTCACAGGCTGTTATGATAGCTGTCCGCCATTTTGTTTTGTTTTTTAACCCACCGTCTTTAAAGTCTTACAATGAATTTTTTGCTTTTGTCTTTAAGATCAAAGTTAAATGTGACTGACTAGCACAGCTAGCACACCACGAGTTAGCTAAACCTGCGCTATCGGATTATTTAACGAGCTCCAGTGCTAATGTAACGATGCTAATTCTGTTGTAGCTTTGCCGTTCTCTCCTGTAACACAACGTTTGCACAATATTAAACCACTTCGCTAGCTACAGTCATTAAAACACACGCTGCTGGAGAGAAACTATTGCATCAGCTAAGCTAAATATTACGCTAGTCAGCATTGCGGTGCTAACATCTGGACAAATCTGGAAGTGTGTGGGAGAAGAGTAGAAGATAAAGGTTACAGGAAATGCGAACAGCTAAAACAAGAGAAAACAGCTAGCATGGTGGCTTGTATTAGCCTTTTAAAATCCTAATAAATGATGCATTATGTTTATTCTGACTAGCTGCCTTCTGTAACTAGCTAAACAAACACGGACGTGATCCGTCTTACAGCTGTTGTTTGTGCTGCTTTGTGCTCTTTCTCTCTCTGTCTCTCGCACACAATGAGTGATGAGGATGAGTGATGAGGATGAGTGATGGCGGTACGGTTGTTTTCTCCTTGACATAATAACATCTGCTGAAAATGCCTCCTGACTCACCGATAAATGAAGCACAGACGCAGAAGCATCAGGGAAACGGTGTAAACTACCAGAGGAAGCCGTTATTAGCACGTGTCTGTAACAGTATTTAAGTGGATTAAAAAAAGCGTATGTTTGCGAGCGTCAGTACTGCGGTAAAAACACAGAACTCTGATTAGGGTTTAAGTTTCATCCCTAAACACAGAGCCAGTTCGTTCTTCTGGATCTTTCCATCTTTATTCACGTCGCAGTGGCGCAGCAGCACCGTCCTGAACTGGTCCAGCTCCGGGCCGGAGATACTCGGCTGACAGAGAGAGAGAGAGAGAGAGAGATGTTTTATTCAGCTTCTGAATTCCTGGCACTGATTTATATTTAACACATAAACAAAAAAAAAACATATTAGCTTAGCCCTTTGTCCCTTAGCACACTTGGTAACTTTTGGTGTCAATGCCGATATCATCAACCCAAGAAAATAAGTACAAAATAAGTATTTGCAAAAGCACTCGGGCCGTCCTCGTGCATCAGTGTGAGCTGACGTGTGTCTCGTAACTCGGCTTGCAAGTAGCTGAACGTCCACGTGCAAAGTCTGGCTTTATGACTGCAGGCGGAGCTTTGTGTGTGTGTGCGCGGACGGGAACTCTATGAAGAAAATCTTATTTAACGCTAACTTATTTAACCATTAGAGACATGATCTTGTCAAATATGGGCAAGCCCAGTGTAATGCATTTTTAATAGCTCCCTTGTGATTAGTATTAGGCGGAGCTCAGAATGAAGGTTTGCAGAAGATCCTGGAACAGTTGGAGCTCCAGCGCATTTCTTGAGATCTTCAGGAAGCTGGTTTTGTGGGTTTCTCTCAGAAAGACACCTCATCGTCGTCTCATCACCTACCCCTCATCGTCCTGTGTATAGAGTCGTGGGGACAGGGGGCTGGAGCCTATCCCAGGAGACAGGGTGCCAATCCTACACATGCAAACTCCATGCACACAGAGCCAGGGCGCGAATCGCACCCGGACCCTGGAGGTGCAAGGCGACAGTGTGAACCGCGACACCACCATACCGCTAGAAAGACAGCTGACTCGGATGAATTAAAGTTGTAACTGTTTATACCTATTTTATTGTACAAATATATCCTTGACACGCGCATGTACTTTTTTCCCTCATTTGATAGACGATGAAGAGATGCTATCCGTGCTTAACCGAGGATTTGCTGATGCTACAGTACATGATCTACTGAAGGTTGTGAGATAAATATCTTGAGCTTGGTTTAATGTTTAACAGAATAAAAGCATTTGTTGAATAAATTTGAATTTAGGGAGCAATGGAAGTTAAATGTGTCTCTGGCACATCTGTTCCACTGTTCAATATTCACACACACACACACACACACACACACACACACACACACACACACACACACACACACACACACACAGATGTAATGATTAACCCACTTACCCTGACCAGCTCCATCATGTCTTTGACGAATCCGTCCACCTCGGGTCCCTCCAGAGCGCCTGTCTTACTCTGAAACAACCAGCACCAGAGTATCACACCGCGCTCTAATCTTCTCATTTATCATCAGGATAAACGATCAAACAATAACGACGAATAGTAACAATGTCTGAAAACATCTTTCCAGGAGCCTGAACTCTTTCTGAGGGCAACAAACATCAGCATTCTGCTTGACGTTAGCAAACACTGCTCATGTTTAACCAAGATTTACTTCAGCTCAGAAGGACTTGGGTCAGGTGGCTGAGAACGTCCGCTGTCTGATTTATGCACCAGGCAATGCAGAATAAATACGTAAATCAATAAGTATATGATATTTGTGCCATGCTGATGGAACTTACAACATCATAATGAGTGAAGATTTTTTCAAAGTCTCGTTTCCTCTCGTTAAGAGACTTCGCCTGAGGAAGAAAAGAAACCAAAAGGCATTCAGAAGTAAATCAGGAACTCTGTAAGAGGTTTTAACAGAAATAACTATGAAATTATACTAACGTCTATCTTGAACTGCAACAGGAAGTTCTCCTGTAGAGCCAGGATTCTGGAGGAGGAACAACAACCACCAAGTTTATACCGTCGCACACAATCAGCGCTGCAGTTAATTCCCTAGTCTCTAGACCACGCCTCGTTCACTTAACCTCACAGTGGTGAGGCCACGCCTCTTTCACTGAGACTCACAGGGCGAGACCACGCCTCTTTCACTGAGACTGACAAAGAAGCCAAAAAGTTGTCTTTTTGTGTCAACTTTGTAAATAAGCTACAGCACACCCGTGTCAGTGTCAGTTATGGGGCGTGGTTTTGGAGCCTGTCAATCCCAGTGAAAAAGGTGTGGCCTCAATGGGTCATTAAAGCTGATTGCATGATCACATTATCTCATAATTAAAGAAATGTTTTTTTTTTAATATGGTTCTAAAATGTTCTAAAATCAACAGCAGCAGTGAGAACGTTTTCTGATTTGTACTGCTCTGTGTTTGTCCGCTGTGTAATGTTTCAAGCGTTTAGATGCAATGCGTTTGTTTCTGTACCGAGAGCTTAACTGTCTGTTGTGTGGTTCCTCGCTTGCGATCACGTCTCTCACTGGCCTCATAAATCTGACCACAAAACATTACAGTTCACTCCCATGTGTTACCTCGCTAAATCGTTCAGATCCAAGCGGCCATCTTTGTTCTTGTCAAATATATTCATCTGCGAAAAACAACACAAACAAGAGATAATTGTGGACCTCAGATCGAAAGCAATGTACAGTAATACAAGACACAAGACTTTTTCACCCAATTCTATGTTCCATCATCTTCCCCTTCATACAACTCAGGGCAAGACAGGAATTGTTTTATTTGGTGTCTGCTTCTGTCCAATCTTCTCTTAGATTGAATTGTCTCCCAATAAACAGGATTATGGGTAACACACACCTACTGGAGCCAGTCACAAACACGCCATCATCCTTGGAACATCCATCAGGTTCGGCCATAAAACACGCTTCTGGTAGTTGGCTATACGGTGCAGCCTGGACCAGCACGTGTGCAGCCAGAGGGCCAGGAATATGGATACTGATGCAGAGAATGATAAAAAGTGAATCGGGGGGGTGTAGCGGTGCTGTTTCTCTGCGGTCTGAGTGCTTTTAGCTTGAGGCTAGCCAAAGGACATGATGATTATGAGGGTGAAGATAAAGTCCAGAGTCTTCAACTCAAGGATATTCTAAGGATAATTCTGGTTGGAACCTTAAACAAGGAATCCTTGAACCCCTTGAATCACAAGCTTTGGGTCATCCAATGAACATGTATATTAGAAAAACGAAACAGAAACCTCAACACATTGCATGCCATGTGACCCAAAATTCTGTTGGACCAAACCTATTCGGATACTCTATTTTCACTTAGAAAACATCAGGATTACCTGTTTTACCTCTAGACGCAAATAATATTCTAGAGTTGATTCAAGATGTTGAATCTGTTATGGTTCTTTTTAGGGGATAAAAAAATAATCGTGGGACTGAACCATCTGCACCAATCAAAGCTTGGGGAGGTTAGCAGAGGAGAAGCAAAGGAGTTTGGTAACTCGGACCACAAGTGTTGAAGGTGTTATTCTTCAAGTCAGAGGGGACGCAACGCAGTCTAGTAATAGCAAAGTCCTACTGAATGCCACAGCCGATTCTGAAACAATTCTTTAAATAAAGGAAGAACACTCAAACAGATCAAGAGCCTATACTTTGATGTGTCAGAGACTAACATACACAGAGAAAAACACCAGGGTGACTTCAGAATCTTGGGTAGACGCCACGTCATCTGTGAAACGCGGTGATGGTGGGATCATGACTTGCATTTGGCTACTACAACCCAGTGGACCTGGATCTCTTAAAAAATGTCTCCTGATGTTAAGGCTACTGCAGCAGCCAGATGATTTATAAGCAAATTAAAGTGTCTTTAAACCCACACCCAAAACATTAAAAGCGTGAAACTGACTGGACCGATCACCAGCTGGTACCTGAAGGAGGAGGTTGGCCTCTAAACCATTACACTGTCAAGGTGCTGCTGTGTTTCCATTCATAGTGTTTGGTGTGAATATTCGGTGGTTTCTTCAGGTCTTCCTCAGCTTGGTTGAGGGACGTTTTCTTTGGTACTGCTCACTGTATTTTCCACTGTACAGGTCATTTCCCTCCGTGAAAGGCTGTGTGGTAATCAGTTTGGCAAACTTGACCAAACAATCACAACCTTCATGACTGGACTTGTTCTACAAACGTCAGGTCCCAACTGCCCCAGATTACTTCATTGCAAATGTGCTCTCAGATGGAGATTTCAAAGACCTTATGGAGACGCTGTGCTTGGAATACCTCAAGTTTGGTCAGGTCCGATTCAAGCAAGTTCCACGTCCAGTACCAGCCGTGTTAGTCTCGGGGTCTGGGTCTGATGTGAATCCACTGGTGTAAGGTGTTGGATATGGTGGACCTACATGTTGCTTCATCTTGCAGCACTGGACAGGAACCCAAAACACAACCCTGGAGGACGAGTTTCTAACTAGGTCCAAAATTGGAATGAACATGGCCGGACCAAAAACACTAAAACCCAAAGAGGCTTGAAAAGAAGCAGGGAGGAATCTTTTGGCAGAACATCATGTGATGCATAAAAAACAACAACAACTTATTAACAACACTGACGTACAAACCGTGACCATTTTATCCAGCACTAGCTTCTTATACTGTACGTATCCATCCCTTTAAATTAGAGCTGACATTCTGCTCCAGTCATTGTTCCACATCATTACACTTTTGTTCTTTTCATCTGCATCAGTTCCCATTAAGTGCGAACAATCAGCTCTGACGGATTAATGACTGAAATTACCCTCTGGCATTTCAGCAACGTCTCCTGAAGTGAGTTATGAAAAGCTGCAGGATGCAAATCTGCAGAACAAGTTCTTGTACAACCCTCGGGTTTGAGCAACGAATGTCAGTGCGAATCCTAATGGCTTTGCGATCAATAGACGTGAAAGTCAGTCAACAAACGTCAGAAGAGATTCTGGAAGAAAATATTCTTCTGTAAAAGCTTTAATGCTTTACATCAGGAGTTGGATGTTCGCAGCGCTGCAGGCAGTCGCTCTGAGAATTTGTTAAAAGCCAGGCATTTATGAAAAGAAAAAAAAAAAACGATTTATTGGATTTATTTCCTTTTATTCATTTCTAATGGTCCGACAAAAAAACAGGCCATGATTATCCTCTTATTAGACCAAACAGGTGCTCTCCAATGCTAATCTTATCACACTAATTAGTTTTAAGGGCTTGATATCCTGGAGACTATTGATCATTTGAGTCACAAAGAAAGAAAAAAAAAAAGTGTTACCATGGTGTCTGTGTATTCATCCAGCTTGTTAGAGGACACTTCCTTCTTGTGCTGCTGAAAAAGATCCTTTAGGAAATCCTGCAAGAGAAATTCTTTGTGTTACACATCACTGATAAGCCAAACTGTCGAGAAATCCAGCACTGGGCTTCAGGGACATGATGACGAATTCAGACCATTTGTTTTTTCATTTTCACCCAGTACATGTCTCAACCAATCAGGCAGCGTATTCAGAGAAGAAATGAAAGTACCACTAACTGAGATGTAACAGGTGACAAAATAAAAATAAATAAATAAATAAAGGTCTAACAGATAACTCGCTCTTGAAAGTCACTTTTGTGAGAACTTCTGTATAAGATCCTGGAAAGGGAGCAAATTGTGGCTCAAATTGTGTTTGTTTTTTGGCAAGGTTGAAGAAAAAGCATAGAACATGACTGGTGATGAAGGGCGTTAACTTGAAAACCTTCAAGCAGAAATTTTGTGCAGAAAACTTGACCTACTTTTAAAATTCTTCTGTAGGTTGAGGTTTCTCTGTCATGAACACTCCAGGCAGAAACTTGCCACAACCTGCTACAACCGTTTTAAAATTCATGTCATGAAAAAAAGAATGATTATAGCCCAAGGTCAACCCCATGAAGCATCATCCGTGAAGCACGGTGGTGGTGGTGGTGGATCTAAAACCCTAACCTTCATATACTGGAGCACCTGTATAATATACCAAATGATAAAGTAAAAGCACTTTAGAACCTTTCCTCACCCAGAGAACCTTTCAGAAACATTGTACGCTTGGTTTGGAATCTACATTATTTAAATGTAACTTGAGATAAATTGCCCCGAGACATGAATAAAAGTCCGAGTAACCATGGTGAAGTCTGTTGTGACTTTCCTACCCTTAGCTCGGCTGCAGATATATATCCACTGCTGTCTGCATCATACTTCCTCCAAATCTATGAAGACAAAAAAGAGCCCAGGTAATCAAAGAGATAAACTATTAAAAGAATCATGATGATGATGATGATGATGATGATGATGATGCTCGTGGTGGACCTTCATAAACTCCACACTGTTGTCCAGAGGAGCTTCACGGTGGAATAGCAACAGGAAGTTTTCTTGTTCTGGTAGGATCATATTGGCGAGCTAGGACACACACACACACACGCACACACACACACGCACACACACACACACACACAGAAGAAGATATGGAAGTTAGAGATCTGTTCATGATCCTGCCTTGAGGTTTGCTGTTTCCTCGAAGAACTAATGTCCTTCTCAAAGGACAATGCAGTGATGAAACATAAAGCTAGAATGCAGGGGAAGAAAGTGTTAAGTCACCAGCGATGTCCCTGGTCCAAGGTTCAGTGCCAGCGTGTTATTTCGGTCCCTGGTGTTCAATGAGTTTTTCTTCTTTAGACCACCATCCTACACGATGATGACTCATGCCTTTGCTTTGGTGAATACAAAGTTTTCAGACCAATGTGACTTTGTGTGTGTGTGTGTGTGTGTGTGTGTGTGTGTGTTCATGTCCTATTGCTTGGCAACTGTAATTAGGATTCTACAGAAACATCATTTGACCTCTTATTATCAGATCCCGGTTCAAAATTCATCCTTTTTAAAGTCAGTGACAGTGAGAATACAGACGCCAGTCATGGACATGACGGCACCATAACTCAAAACGCCCATAAACACAAGGTCTACCTTTCTCTGCTTTCTCCATTACACTAATCACTTGGACTCTGATCAACTCGGCACCAAGTCCGGAATACGAAACACGGCGTCTCTCTAGCCCTCTAGCCTTCGCTCCGTCTTTGTCACCATACACACCTTCTGGAACGTGACTACGGTGTACACGCGGTTTCTACTTGATCTTCAATGTGTATGCTTTAGGATCTCTAGTGGTGCACTTGTTCCTAGTCTAATTAGCCTGGCAGTAAGGAAGCAACCGCACAAGCCTGCAGTTCGTTATCGATTCATGAAGGAACATCTAACCACTCGTGCTTTTTGTGGGATTTCAAAGTGGCTTTTAAACCAGCCTGATTCCATGTTGCCGTCCTTAACATGTCTTTCAAAAGAGAAATGTGGTGGTTTTTAAATGGTTTCTGCAACCTTCAAATCACTTTGTACAAAAGCTGAATGTTCGTAACAGTAGGGGAGTTAACTCCTGTTTCTCTCTGTGACCTGCAGTAACATTGAGCAGAACGCAAATGTTAACAAAGATAAGATGGATTCCTACAGAAATACTAAGAACTATGCAAGCTACTGACAATTTTCAAGATACTATAGTAATGTATAGAGCAGCGGATCAATAATAAAATCAATAACAGATATACAATCTATTGTATTTCTCTCTAAGCAGAAAATTAATCGTAATTTGTTTTAAAAGTGCTATAATTTTTTTTTTTTTTGGATAAGTAGTCCAGTCATAAAATGTGAATAAATGTCCAAACGTCCAGCCACAGAAATGCTCACAGATGTGCAAGCTACTGTTTTTATTTTCAACTATAAAACTATCCTTAAAACACTACAAAATCTACAAAGTTTTCAACAAAAAGCACAAACGAATGTACAAACTACCTTACTTTATAGACTAGCAGACCGGCTGTAAACACACACTAACAAATGTCCAATGTAATTTTATCAACTAGAAAACTGGCCATAAGAACAATAAAAGTATAAAACTAGCATCATTTATGAACAGCAGACCAGCCATACAAATACTAACAAATAACCAGAATTGTTAAACTAGCAGACATAGAAACAATAAGAATAATAGTACAATGTATAGATAGCAGATCAGCCGTAAAACAGTAACAAAGGTACAAATTCCTGGATGTTTTCTGACCAGTAGAAAACTAGTCTCTTTTTCATGTGCATTAGTACATTAGTCATTTTTGGACAAGGAGACGTGTCTTAAAAACATAAACAAATGTCCAAACCACCACAATGTATGACTAGTAGACCAGCAGTATAAATGTGCAAACAACTCAAAATGTTCATCCAGTAAACTGGCTATAAAAAATACAACAACAACAACAACAAAACTGTATAAAAAACACCTAATAGAGTTTATAAATGAGCAGACTGGCTGCACACACACTGACAAATGTCCAAAGTACCATAATGTTTCAGGTAACAGACTGGCAAGAATAATAAAAAAAAATTAAACTTGTCAAACGACTTTTTTTTTTTTTTTGTAAATAGAAAACTAACCATAAAACAATAAACTAATCTTCAAAGCAGTGTAAATTGTCAACAAAAACACCTAATCATAAAAACACTAATGAACATTGAAACAACATTATTTTATAGTTTAGCAGGATGGCTGTAAACAGCGTAACTACTGTAAAAGCCAAACACCATAATTTTAAGACTTCAGTACAATACTGGCCATAAAACACTAAAACCAAATCAATCTACTGGAATTTTTAGCAGACCTTCAACTAGACTATAAAAACATAAATTGTCCAAACGAACTGGAACTTTGCAACAAAAAGACCAATTATAAAACACTAATGAATATACAAACTACCATTTCTTCTTCTTTTAAAAAAATTTTTTTTTTTAGAAATTATGCAAAGCAGACTGGACATAAAAACACCAAACTAACATGATTTATTGAAAAGAAAACAAGCCATAAAAATAGTAAAATATGTGCAAACTAACAACTACAAGCTACACTGATGTGAGGACTTTTACTAGCACAGCGATCATAAAAATACTAATAACTGTACAAGGCAGTTGAACATGTACAGTAGTGTAAAAAAAATCTAATGGCCAAACCACGACTTCTGTCTACAGGTGGAAAAGTTGTCTGACTTAAAAAATTTTTTTTTTTTTTTTAAAAAGGTGCAAACTACAATAATTACTTGAATAGATTGTCGGCTTTGTACAGTCATGTCTTTCAATTGCAATCATTTCTCAACTAGCAAGTAAAAATACAAACAGCTGTAGAAATGACTGTAATTTGAGGACGCGCGGCTTAGAGCAGAAACGGCTACAAAAGAAATAAGATGTTGGTGTCCGGTGTGAGTCACAGCGCTCTTATTATAATCAGTTTTATTTTAGCACAGAACAGCTTATCATGTGTTTCTTTCTTTCTTTTTTTAAAAATAAACAACATTTAAAGAAGTGTTGATTAAAGGACGCGAGTCTCACTTCCTGGATCTGAAGGCGACCATCAGCCGTGACATCGTAGGCAGACATGAACCTGGCCTTCAGCTGCTGCACTTTCTCCTCTGTTATCTTATCCTGGAGGAGCGGAGAAAAACAAGCGGGTTACCATGACCACTCGCCACCTGCTTTCACACACACACACACACACACACACACACACAAGTAGCACGACTAATATAAAACACCAACAAATGGTAAACTACTACAGATTTGCGTGTTTGCATCAAATTCGTTGATGCTTTATAAAAGTGCATGTACTGTAAAGACGTGGTCAGTGCCGTGGTCAGTCCGTGTGCAGGGCTACACATGTGAGAACTAAACAATCAATCTATAAAGCCAATCGTAGCGATGATGTACGTTAAACAGAACGCGCGCGGTTGTCATGAGGTGGTACGAGATTAGCTCCGATTACAAGGTCCGTGTTTTCACTGTACATCCTCCTCCCTCAGACACCTTAAAACCTGGCAGCATTGACAGTCTGACTCCTAAGGACGAACTCTCGATGCCGCGTACGTCAAAAAAACCCGAAGAGCTGCGGACCTGCCCCGCGTTTTTTGGTCGTGGAGATGACGGGCTCCTCCACTGTGAGGACTGCTGCTCAGGGTCGTACCCGTAAACCGGTAAAGTTTCATCACCGGCAGGGGAGCCGCTAGCAATTCTGGGCCCTATGACAAAATATGCGGTTGGGCCCCACCTACCACACCCATTAGTAGTGTTATTACTAATAAAGCAGATCTCTGGGGGCCCCTAAAGGGCGTGGGCCCTTAGAATCGTCCTAACCTTCCCCCCCTTAGCGGCGCCCCTGATCACCGGTAATAAGATAAAATAAGATAAACCTTTATTCGTCCCACAGTGGGGAAATATCTATGTTACAGCAGCAAAGGAAAAAATGGTGCAGATAGGGACAGTACAGTGTATTAGATACGAAAGGAAAAGAAAAAGTAAACCAGAGCTGCACTTTCAAACAAACTGCACCAGGCCCAACGAGTTGCACAGGTGTAATATTGCAGTTTCTATTGCAATGAGTTGCACAAGGGTAACATCACACAGTTTAAAATGTTGTTATTGCACACAGTAATTTATGCGTTCGATCCTCAACATGAAGGACGCGCCGTCCACGGCACGCTGACGGAGTTCATGGCAGACGTGGACGCAGTGTTCCTTCCCGGGGACGAACTCAGCAGCAACACGGCGCGTGTTCAAGTCACACGTGAGGATCGTCTGGACATTTTTCGGAGGTTGAGCTCGTTGAAGGTCTCCCTGATCTCTCGCTGTCTTCCAGTGATGTTCTTCCGCTCTTGAAGCGCACGTATCTCTCGAAACACCTGGAACGGCTCACTGCAGCATCGCCGTAAACTCAAATCAAATCATGTTAAACGTCTTTTGCCCGGTTTCACACAGAATTTCACGTTCGTTCTTTGTTCTAACTTGCTGCCTCTGATGAAATAGCAAACGTGGTAACACACAAACAGGGCCGTGTCTTTTGGCACACTGACTGATGAACGGTGGAGCTCCCCGTGACTGATCACTTGACGTGTTACAAAACTGGTCTCGAAAACTTTTGATAATAACTCGTAACATGTCTGGGTCCTTTTGATCGATAATTACATCCATGAGTTATTTATTTTAAACTCTGTTCGCTAGTCGCGCTGCACTAGCCGAGATCTCGAATGCTAGCGGTATTAAATACGAAATGGTTAAACTGTGAACATGATTCATCAAAAATAAATGATGCTAGTTAATTCATTGCATATTGATGAGCTGGTACTTTTGTCTTTTGTGCCACTGCACACGACGGAGCACTTAACAGGCCTAACCTCAGTTTCCTCTAGAGGCACGTGTCACTTCCTGTCAAGAAGCGGCTTTAGCTCTTAAGAAATGTGTGTATGTGTGATGTCTGATGCAGAGGACTCTTGCAGCCATGGTAAACAATGATAAATAAAGAATGTGAAAAAATATCTCAAGCACATGTGCACATATCCCAAGCACCAACTCAATCATCTTCATCATCTTCATCATCGTCACTGTCGTCAACAGCGCTCTGGTTAAATTCATTTAATCAATTCATCGCTGCTCCTCGAAATCATATCATCAGGACATCAGCAGGAGCTCCTGCAGCACTGGAGGTGAGGTAATGAACCTCGGTTATCTGGATAGAGCTGTGTGCAAAAGTTTGTGCACACTGTATTTATATTCAACGGCTATGAGGTTTTTCGCCTTGATGAATATTTTTCGAATAGTTTTCACTTTTGAGCAACACTCTTGCATAATACTTTGATATCTTTTTTTTTTTGTGGTTTCTTATCTCCTTCTGCAGATCTGCTAAAGGTTCAGCTTTATGATGTGTGAGACCCGTTTTCCTGCTTCTCTCTCTCTCTCTCTCTCTCACTGTGTCTCTCTTAACTCGAGCTACTCGAGGGTTTGATGCTATTTGCATGCTCTCTTGGTTTAAATAAGACTGCCGGGGGGGATGTAAACTTTTAAGCGCATTCATAAAGAGGACTGCTCACAGCTTGTCTCAGAATGAAAAAAAAAAAACGACGAGAAGACCAACGATTCAGTTTCACTGAATACAAAAGCACATTTTCACATTGAGGAACTAAACGGTGGGGAGGTATAAACTTTTGCACCCACCCCTTCCTATAAATATAGTGTACCAGTGTTGTGATGTTGCCATGACCTACCCCAGGTCCCAGTTTTATCAGAAGATGCCGAAAAAAGGCGTCCAGCTCCTTCCCCTCGATGTAGCCGTTATCTGGAACACACACACACACACACACACACACACACACACACACACACACACACACTGTTAGAGCGACTGAGCTAATCTCATTAACGTGGGCTTTTTCTTAATGAATGCAATTAAACAATAATAATCTTTATTCTCACCATCTGCATCAAAGTGTTGCCAGATGCGCAGAAATCCTGCAGCGTCCAGCTGGTCCAGAGCGCAGTCCATGTCCTCGAGGCAGACTTTTCTTGAAACGGAGAGGAAATAATTAAATACAAAGAGGAAATTATAAAGTTTAAAGAGCAAATAAGAGCGTGAGGCTGCAGCTTCACCAGCCGAGACACGGAGAGAGAGAGAGAGAGAGAGAGAGAGACTGAGACAGACAGAGACACTGAGAGACTGACTGAGAGCGAGAGAGTCTGAGCAAAGTGAGAGTGATAAAACCTCAACTCCACCCCCCTCTCTCTCTCTCTCTCTCTCTCTCAGCGTGTGTGTGTGTGTGTGTCACATCCATTACACACAGCAGGACCATTATAATAAGAATCTGTTATTATAATAAAAACGACCTTGACATTCAGCCTGTGGATTCGTAAAGAGAAAACATCAGACAGATTAATACAGTTGGAAGTAATTATTCGATCCCCTGCAGATTTAAGTTATGACGGGTTTATAATTTTAGGCTTATTGATTGTAAAGGACAGGGACAGAATATCAAAAATCCACGATACACAGGTTATAAATTGATTTGCATTTCAATGGGGAAAGTAAAGATTCGACCGCCAGCACAACATGATTTAGTATTTGGGGTTAGAAACCCCTTGTCGGGAAGCACAGAGGTGCAGTAAGACTCTCAGAGTGTGTGCTCACGTCTCAGGAGGGATTCTGGTCCACTCTTCATTCAAGACCTTACAGTTTCTTGTCGCTTGGCAACTAGAAGTTCCAGCTCCTCCATAAACTTTAGGCCACTTCGTGACATGGCCCCATCCATTGGCCCTGCAATCCGGCACCCAAAGCATGATGTTTCCACGTCTGCGCTTCAAGTCAAGTCGAGTCGGCGTTTATTGTCATTCCACCCATATAGAGTCAGTACACAGTGAAACGGAACAACGTTCCTCCAGGACCAGGTGCTACATACAGGCGACAACAGAAATTTACAACATACATTTTTAAGTTCATCTAAAAGAAGAACGATCAAATATCTATACAAGAAATACACAATAGACACAAACAATACAAAAAGAGGTACATGACAGACGCAACAATGTAAGACATAACAGTACTTTTTTTTTTTTTTTGATGAAGTTTGAATTGAGGTAGTGAGAAAAGCAGCAGTAAACAGTTCTTAGGGTCATAATCAGCATTATTCTTCCTCCAAACTCAGCGAGTCTAGCTGATGCCGAAGAGCTCTATTTTGGTCTCATCTGACCACAGAACTTCCTCTCAGTCCTTCTCTGTTCATCTCTTCAGACGGGTCTGTACACGTGCCTCCGTGAGGACGGGGACGCCGTCGGCACTGACGGATTTCCACCCATGGTGCAACATGGTGTTGTGTTACCGATGGTTTATTTGATCCCGACCGCCTTGAGATCCTACAGCGGCTCCTCCCGTCTAGTTCTGGACCGATGCTTCACTTCTCTCATCATCATCCTCACCACATGGGGTGAAACCCAGCATGGAGCTCCAGACCACGGAGCGATTGATGGCTATTTTGTATTTCTTCCCTTTACTAATAAACCCTCCTGTCGCTTCTCACCAAGTTTCTTACTGATGGTCTTGTAGCCCATCCCAGCCTTGTGCAGGTCTACAACCTCAGGTGGCTTTTACACACATGACGAGTTAGACACTGTTAGGAGCTTCTTCAGTTCATCTGTGAACCACATGAGCACGTAACCATCTGTGGGAGCCAGAATTATCGTTGGTTGGTGGGGGAGCAAATACTTATTATACTCACTGCAAATGCAACTCCATTGATAACATTTCTACGATGTGTTCCTCTGGATTTCTGACTGATATTCTGTCGCTGTCCTTTACAATAAATAAACATTCGTTGCTTTGTAAGTGGGGAAACTTGCAAAATCTGCAAATAATCAAATCAAATCTTTCTCCGCCCGCAGTGTAGATAGACAGAAAGTACTGAGAGAGTCACACATACACTTACAGAGAGACAGAGGTAAACAGTTAGGTCCATAAGTATCTGAACAGTGTTAGTGGACTTACTAATAAAGGTGTATAATTGAAAAAAAAAATATATATATATATTCACTTTTCGCCCATTGAGGTGATGTACAAGAGGCACAAATACGGTCTCGCTGTCCTTATACTTATGGACCTAACTGTTTGTGTTCCTCAGACCGTTCCAGTGTGTCAGGCGTATTCACATCAGAACATCACCCGGAGCATCACACCACTCCAGCATGGCCACCCTGACCGCTCTGCAGCTGCTCCATACACAACAAACCACGACACACTGTGTGTTCTGACTCGGTTCTGTCAGAACCAGAGAGCTGTAGCACTTCTATTGGATTGGACTTCACGGGCCAGCCTTCACTCCCCACAGGCATCAGTAACCCCTGGGAGCCGGTTCTGCTTCCTTGGAGCACTTCAAGTCCTGATCCAGGCAGACCCGAAACATCTCGCAAGACCAGCAGGTTGTAGAACACGTCCCAGTGCGTGGTAGTGCGCTGTAACCATGATCAGAGTCCTTCGCTCCACCCGTCAGCGTGATTCCTGCTGTGGCCGATCGCTGTGCATCACAACATGACGAGAAACACTGACCATCTGATTTTTTTTATTATTTTGTTTTTTTACATTTATATTTTTGTACTTATTGTTTGTAAGGGACTGAGAGTATCGTAATTTCAGTTCTCTCTATGTGTGTGTGTGTGTGTGTGTGGACGCAGCAGAATCGACAATAATGTTGACTTGACCTTCAGTGCTGATTTAGCTTGGCGTGTCTTTACAATGTGTTACTTCAGCACCATCTAGTGGCAGCTTGACTGTAATTGCTGTTCATGTATTGTGTGTTTAACTCGGCTATTTTGTAAGCGACTGACTGCTGGGCCAGACTTTCACAAATATTTGCCCCCATAGCTCGTCCTGGACTGGGATAAAGAGAGAGAGAGAGGAGGACACATCAGGGGACATGGACAGAGAATGACGGGCAGGGACACAGTCAGGGACAAGGGTTGACAGGGACGCATAGATCAATTTAAATGTAATATTAAGAAAAATACTTTTTGCTTTAATTTCTATAAAGTACAGAGTTCCAGCTGCTTTTCACTTCTGAGAAAATTATATTATTAAATTAAATGATCATTATTATTGTAGTAGTAATGGTTGTATATTTACCAACTAATCTAACTCGTTTGAAGGTCAATTATAAATCAGTTAATTTTATAACAACCAGAAGAGGAAGAAGAAGAACGAGGAGAACAAAAGTCCCAGAAGTCTCGGTTCTCCTTTTCTTTAAACTGTTTAAATAAACAGACTGAAGACTGAAACTGTGTAAAATCAGTTTTAATTCGATTGATAGAAAAGAAACATTCATGAACTAAACACACACACACACAGTGCACGAGTGAAACATGTAGAGTTCAGACCAGATCAAAATACTGTGATTACACACACACACACACACACACACACACACACACACACACACACACACAGAGCTTTAAAAAAAAAAAAAAAAAAGATCACATGATATATTAACACTGATTTGCACACACACACACACACACACACACACACACACACACACACACACACGCATTAACTAATCACTGTTCCCCTTCAACGCACAGGAAAATAATACCAATAATACACAGTTCAAGCGCAATAACATTAATATAAATCATTCATATCAACAAAATGTACATCTGAAGAGGAGGAAGAAGAAGAGAGGAAGAGGAGAAGGAGAGGAAGAAGAAGAGAGGAAGAAGAAGAGGAGGAGGAGAGGAAGAAGAAGAGAGGAAGAAGAAGAGGAGGAGGAGAGGAAGAAGAGAGGAGGAGGAGGAGGAGAGGAAGAAGAAGAGAGGAAGAAGAAGAGGAGGAGGAGAGGAAGAAGAAGAGGAGGAGGAGAGGAAGAAGAGAGGAGGAGGAGGAGGAGAGGAAGAAGAGAGGAGGAGGAGGAGGAGAGGAAGAGTCTGACGTGAGGAATCTCAAGAGGAGAAAATGAGGAAGAAAAGAAAGATCTAGAAATCACAGACTCCTGTGTGTTTACTGAAAATTAATTACAGAACGGTTGGTTCTCAGTGGAACACGTCATTAACGCCTCATTAACACCAGATTCATTTCTAATTAGCGGTTCATTAACATGAATTCCAGAGGTGTGCAAGTGTTACTCACTTTAATTCAATTCAATTATTAATCAGGAACCAAAACTCAGTTTAACACCAACAAGCTGCTGAAACTCAGTAATAATAATAATAATAATAATAATAATAATAATAATAAAAAAAGTATTTTCAATTTTCTCAAATGAAACAGAAGTGCAATCAAACCGTCCCCAGTTATGAGCTGTCAATCATCTGCTATAAGCCCCACCCCTTCCCTATAATGGTGCGAGGGGGGAAAAAAGTGCAAATTTTCAATTAAAATTCAAGACAAAAACTTATGGCCTGATTTTATTATTATTTTTTTTTATAATTTATTTCAAAATGGCTTTAATGTGTTTTTTTGGTTTTGCTTCATCTGCTTTTTTTTCTTTTCTTTTTTTAACATCCAAAGATAATTAAAAAATAAATTTGATGTTTTTTTCTTTTTTTTCACATTTTTAAAAAAGATATTTGTTTCTTTTTTTTATTTCAGCTCATCATCAGCGACATTTGCTCATATTTGAAAAATGTTTTGTTAGTTTTTTCTCAACACAAGATGAAATAAAACCTGATTGCAGTATAGACCTTTGGACCTGACTGTATATGTGTGAAAACACACACACACACACACACACACACACACACACACACACACACACACACACACACACACACGAGAAGGTTTATGAGCCCCGATCAACAAATAAATCAAATAATAATAATAATTAAAAAAAAGGGGAAGTTTGTTGTGTACATGAAGAACCTCAGCACTGATCCGATCGTACATGAGAGAGAATCTGATCTGTACGCCATGTTTACTGTTTTCTGTTTACACATTTAACTCAACGAGCAAAAAACAAAGTATAAAAATCTGATCTCAGATCATCAGACCAGGAAGTGTCAGAAGCGATCTTATCCTTCCTATCTGAGAGAACAGTCCAATCCAAGAGTAGCATAAACACAGGAGTCTGATCTTATAAACACAAATCTCATCTGATCATCACCTTATAAACCTGTGCAACCAGGAGGGTCCGATCTCAGATCACCATGAAATGGGGCGGTTTGATCCGAAATGAACAAGTGTTGTTTCGAAGAAGACTCGTCTGATCTTGTAAGGGAGGAATATGATCCAAGATCACCTTATTGAAGCAAAGAGTCCGATCGAATGCGTCTGATCTCAGATCAGTGTCGCTGGTCTTCATGAACACGTACCCCAAAGACCCGTCCAGTCTGAGACACGGCAGGCAGATACACAACAAACATGCAGCTTATAAAAGTCAGGACAAAGTTTGACGTGTGAGATCCGATCTCCGAGACCGAAGTCCGAGTCTGATCTGTTCATTAGAATGTGACGTGACACACACACACACACACAACAGAGAGAAGTTTGCTTGTTCTTGATAATTTTGTTTTGTTTAAAGGATAATCAGACATGCATACGTTATCTGTGACGCCGTGAGTGTCCTGCTCGGTCTGATCACAGTACAGCGGAGCTGTAAGGCACGAGGGCAGGTAGGAAAGCGCCCTCTAGTGTCAGTGCAGAAGCGAGAGTCGGTCAGCACTTTAACAGTGTTGCAGCCTTAATTAGCATAAGAGTGAAGAGGAGGAGATGAACACGGGGCACGTCGTACGGCGACGCCCGTCCCGCATCAGACGCCATGGAAGAACTGAATGAGAGTGTACTGTGTAACACACACACACACACACACACACACACACACACACACACACACACACACACACACACACACACCGGAGAATGCAGCTGGAATGCATCGCTTATTTTAACAGTCTAGATTCCTGAAGCGGAAACACAGAGTGATGTGGTCTCTCTCTCTCTCTCTATACAAAAATAAAATCTTTATCCGCTTCCTCTCCAGAATCTGCCGATCTGCTGCTCTGACTCGAGTCCTTGTCCTTTGACCCGTTCTTGTCCGAGCTCGGCTGGTTTGTGCTCGAGGTTGTTCTTGCTGTAGAAAAAAAAATGCAAGAAAAAAAACAAAACAAAAATGAATGATTAATAAAAGAACACCTTAAACAATGAATAACAATGAAACAGCACCCCCTGGTGTTAATATCTATAACAGCAGCTCTCAGTTCTAGACATTTCCTCCCTCCTGATCAGACAGCAAAGATCAATCACAGAACAATCCATTTCCAGGAGACAGTTAAGACGGAGAGGAACGCTCCAGCTAACACCGGGACACGGCGGCGGCGGCTTTCAGCTCAGCACCGTCACGGCGCGTCACGCGGCCCGACCCGTCCGCCTGTCCCCGCTGTTATCTGGAACGCGGCCAAAGAGGAGCGCGATTTCTCGGCTCTTTGGCCCGATATAACGTGAGAACTGAAAGGTGATGAGGTGAGGTTTGAGAGGTGAAAGGTCAGAGGTGAGAGGTCTAACCGGCTCGGGACAGGGACGTCCTGCGCTCTCGCTCCGCCTCCTCCGGGTGTCGCACCGCTGGTTTCTCCAGCTCAGGCTCGAGCTTACATGCACTAGCGTCTCCTTCAGTCGCGTCCACTGCGGAGAGGATTAGCGCTCGGTTTAGCCGTTAGCCTTTTTAATCAGACTCTCTTTTAACCTTGTCTTTTTTTTTTTTGATCTATATACTTCATACACATACAGTTCTGTACAAGTTACATATTTTATGCATATCTATTTAAAATCTAATTTTATTGTAACTTTTGTAAACCTGTACATTTTTTAGATTTGCACATTCCATCCCAAATTTTTCAAATTCCTGAGTGCAACTTTTATTTTATCGCAGCGAAATCTTTTTCACACATCTGGAAGGTTCCTATGAAAGTCTTCCTGCTTTACTTTGTATTAGAATTTCACTGCATCTGATACCGTGAACGATTATATACAGGCCAAATACAATTTTAACCTTTTTGACTCGGACCCTCACTAGTCCTAATCAGACTCCTCGGTTCTAAGGGACAAATAATTGACAAAAGAATTCAGACTTTCTTTAGTTCAGATGATGTTTTCTAGCCCTAATCAGACTTTGATCCTGAAGCCTAATCCTAAGATTTTCACTTTATATTTAATCTTTAGTCCTGAATCAGACTCACTGCAGCTCTTCGAGTCTTAATCCGACTCTAATCCTCAATCAGACTCCCACAAATCATTTCGATGTTGTTACTCAGGCTCGGTTTCGTTTTCTAGTCCTGATTAGATTCTTATTTTAGTCCTGATGCTTCAATCAGACTCTCCTTCATTTTCCAGACTTTTAAACACTAATCATAACTTTACTACCTAAACAGATGCTTCTGAATTAAGATTCGTTATTAGTGTTTAAATCAGATTCTCTCTAGTTGTTGTTATCTCGCTAGATCGGACACTCTGGTCTTAATCAGACTCTCTGTAGCTCTGAATCGGACTCGAACCCCGAGTGCCTGTGCGACCCGGACCAGGTGCTGATGGAGATGAGATGAGACACACTATGAGACAAAAATAAACCAAAAGCAGTGTATGGCTGACAACATGGACACACACACACACACACACACACACACACACACAAGAAACATACCAAGCCAGTAAGACACGCCCTACTGCAGTGAGCAGGTTTGTGTTTGTGAAAGCAGCAGTAGTGAAGGGTGTCGTGCTCTGGGTTCTACCTTCCTGAGTGGAGGTCTTGGAGGCGGATGCGCTCGGTGCAGGACTTGAGGATCCGTTCTTTTCCCAGGGCGTTTTCCGGAGTGTAGATGGAACCTTCTGACCTCCTGCAGGAGACTCTGAGCTCTCGTCTGGAGAAGAACCAAAGAACCACAGTGAGAGAGGAGCTGGGTGTAATGTGTAGAGTCTGGAAATAAACACTCTGTGTGTGTGTGTGTGTGTGTGTGTGTGTGTGTGTGTGTGTGTGTGTGTGTACCCATGCTGCGTGTGCTGCTGCTGCGGGGTTTCTGCGGGAGGGCCGGGCGAGGGCCTAGGCTCGGTTTGCTGCTCTGAAGCGGAGGTTTCGGACTCGTCGGGTTCGGGCCCGGTCCTCGGGTCCTCTGTGCCGCCTCGGGTTTTAACTCCCCCCCGACCCGAGGCGTCCTGTCCGGGGGCTTCACGGCGCTGCTGACCTCCAGCTTCCCCTGACCTGCAGAACCACAGTGCATCAGCTACTGCAGGACTTATCCAATCAAAGCCTCTCTAAACAGCGTTTCTGGACACAACTGAGAGCGCAGATGTTCTGCACACTGCAGGATGGAGAACCCTCACCTGATGCAGGTCCGTCTGGCTTCTCCGGACTCGATGAGGAGTCAGGAACCTGGAAAAGAAGAAGAAGATCAGAGGCTGGGATCTACACACTGTAACAGGATCATTTCTGCAGGAACTGAATGCAACGGTGTTTAAAGTAAAGTCCTAGAAACGGACAGCGTCTCTAAAGTCTCTGTTTATTTACACGTCCTGCATGACAAGTACAAGCTAGCTGACGGACCGTAACTAATTTCATAAAGCTCCCTGAAATCAGCCCCGGGAGAGGACAAGATCGATCTGGACACGATTCCAGAAAACTCATGATAAAGTTCTTCCTGACACGGCGGCAGACGGACGCGCACCGCTTCAGATGAGCGCGGGGGAATTTCGAGCTGACTCAGGCCGAGCGATCCGCAGCCTCCTGCCAGATATTGATTTCATATGTAATAAAAACGCATTAAACATATTAAAAGCAACACAACGGTTCCACTGAAGGGCGCTATGTCTTGTGCGGAAAGTGTCTGCGCGGCTTAATGGGATTTAACATCAAGGATCTTGTCCAAAGTGTCAGGAACGTACAAATCTTTAATGCTACCGTGTGTGATGTAGAAAAATTATAGGCTGCAGTTCACACTGTCATATCCAGATGGCGCCATTGTGTCTGTTTTTCTCTCCAACAGATCTGGTCTTTGTTCTGATTCACCCTAACTGACAACAAAGACAAATGTAACATGATGGAGACCAATAAAGGGAATCGTACGGCGGATTGTGGAGGAGATCTGAGCTTCAACGCACCTTGGACCTCTTCTCCTGCTTGGCCTTCATCTCAGCGAACAGACCAGACCCCATCGCCTGGACTCCACAGTCTGGTGTCTTCAGTTCCTCAGACTGGTCCGAGTTGCTGCTGCGCTCTGAACGTAATGACTGGGACTTGGCCTTGGGAGACAAAGGTTCTTCTGCAGTCTGGGGGACCGGAGACAGAGGTGTAGCTGAAGTGGAAGTCTTGTCCCTGTCCTTGTCCCTGTCCTTCTCCTTGTCCTTCTCCTTGTCCTTCTCCTTGTCCTTCTCCTTGTCCTTCTCCTTGTCCTTCTCCTTGTCCTTCTCCTTGTCCTTCTCCTTGTCCTTCTCCTTGCTTGAGCGGGACTTGATGAGGTTTAGGAAGCCCCCTTTTCGCACATCACGTTTTCTTTCAGCATCTTGAGAGTCTGAAGACTTCAAGGAGGACTTCCTGTTAGAGGGCCGTAAACAGACAAGTGGCAGAAGAAAAAGAAAGACAAATAAAGGCAGAGAAAAAGAAGTTCATTATTAACTTTTGCTAAAAAAAAAAAAAAGAACCTTCTGAAATATAGTGTAGATTTAAAACTGTATTTGTGAGGACCTGGACATCCAGTAACTCTGGAGTCTAAACAGATCAATCAGCTTCATACGCTTGTTCAGTCATTTCCAATGAATTTCCATTAAACACTGTTAGCTGTGACACTATCACCAGGTTCTGGGTGTAAAAAAGAGCAATGAGCACTGACTTGTCCATCCTGGAGACTTTCCTGGAGAAGAACTCGTCCACACCCTCATCCACCCTTCCCATGAGGCCGTTCTGCTCTCCTTCCTGTGACGGCATGCTGCTGACCTGCTGTTGGGGCAGACAGTGAAAGAAACGTCCGTCAACCTTTACACCCCTCAGGAAGCCTTCACCGGTTTAAGGGCCAAGGAGACCAAAATCAACGACTCCATTACACAAAAGGAATTACAAACATTTTTGATTGCTAGGAGGTTATACTAAGAACTTCACCGTGCAGACTGGGTCACTCACGGGAACCCTGCTCGGCTGGGTCTTCTTGTTCCTCTTGGGTCGTAGCTTGGTGTAATGTTGGAGTTTCTTGGCTTCCTCGGACGGCAGGTCTCCCACAGCGCCTGGAGGCTTTCTGTCCAGTTTGGCAGATGGTGAGGGGTCTTCAACATGGATGGGGACATCCTCTAGAGCCTTGTCAAGGTCAAACTCCATCTCTGATTTACAGGAGAACCAGTGAAGAACTTTCATCGGTCACTTTGCAATAACAAATTCCTTCTACGATATTATTGTATGTGATTTTTATGGTGCCAAGAAGAAATCCTAACATGGGCTCAAATTTGTCAATCAAATCATGTGCGACGATTGCCATCTTTACAGCAGCTTCAAGTGGGACAAGCTACCCAAAAGCGCTAGGCACCGAGGTACCCTTTTGGATGTGCCTTATGGGTGGAGCTGATCCAAGGTCCCAAGTTCTGTACAGGCATACGTCGCATTCCCAAGCCTGAGCAGTTATATAGGAGAACTGTTCTCAAGTATAAATGCAAATGAAAGCGTTCCCGACTCACCAAATGCTCTGGAGACGGGCCTCAGCATCCGGCTGTGGATGCTCTTCCTTTTTGACTTTGGAGTCATCTAGAAGAAGTGTAAGGAAAAGCATTAATGGTGCTGACGATATTCCTGAGACTCTCCTTCAGAGTACTTTGGTCCTCTCAATTAGTTGCAATTTCTATTTTTTTTTGCCTTCAACAAGCGAGTTTATACTCTAAGACGACCTGCACCATGGATGATGATGATGATGATGATGATGGAGTAGGGGTGTGGTTTTATATAGAGGTCACTGCACCAACCAGCATGCTTATTCTAGAGAACCCTGAAGAGCTCCAAACAGACAGCGACCCAAACCGGGGAGTCAAGCTGTGACTGTGGATGCTGGAGGTGCTTCGTGGCAGGAACTCTCTAAATGCATGGTCGAAAGAAAAATCGGCAAATATATGGCTTCATTTTATTTTTCATTATGATGAAGCTTTTAATATTACTTTTAATAAAATATCAGCCACATGTCTGATATTAAGCGGGTCGTCTGGGGTGGTGTGGTGTTCAGCTGATGAGCTAGATTTTATTTTTATAAATAAGTTAGCAGAAGTAGCTCTAGCTGACTATGGAGGAGAAAAGTGGTAGAGTAATGACCTCAGAGAGAGAGAGAGAGAGAGAGAGAAGGAATGCTATGAATGTGAAGGGGAGGAGACTCCGAACAACTCGGCTCTTTGTGCTAGCGACTATACAGTGGAGAACGAGAGAGAGAGAGAGAGAGAGGGGGATTATGGGGGAGGCAGTTTGTACTTACACTGCTGCAGCACAAAGTCTCCATGAAGCCAATGATTAAGGGAAAAAAAAAGTCAGAGGGAAAAGAAGAAAAAAACAGAAAAGAGCAGAGAGAAAAGGTAAGAAGCTCAAGTGTTCCAGAATCATGAAGAGGAGAGAGAAAATAAACCAGTAAAGGAAAGTAGAATAACAGACGGAGCAGCTCATGCACGCGGGGACCGAGGACCTTTTATGAGAGACGAATTAACACACAATGCATAGGTTTAGAAAACATCTCGGAACATCATCCTCATTCAGCGTCACTTTCTCAGGCAGTGGCTTTAATGTAGTGACGCGACCTGTCCAGTCTCGCTGTTCAGAGACGAGAAGGGACATCTCTTACAAAGACGAGACGACTTCTGGGACTCCACCTTCAACCTTCTAGACTTCTGGAGCTACCACAAGGATATAAATCCACCATCATCATCATCCTTAGTGGATGGAGGGAGCATGAGCAGATACCACCAGACAGCATGTAGGACAATAAACACACACACACGGGAACTGGGAGCTGGAGGAGTGTTTAGGCATTCCGCGTCATTTCAGTAACGTTCTGTGTTTTAATATTTGCAAGTTCCTTTCTCAAGATTGTTACACAAGCGCTGAAGCGTGAGATTAGTAACCTCAACACCTTTAGCAGTTACTGAATTCTGAAACTCCTTCACCTGTCCCACCGGATCGAGGTTAAACTTACGAGACACTCACCATGCAGGACTCCAGGTCCTCCAGCCTCTCAGCCTCCAGCAGCTCCATGGTGTTCCTTTTGGAGGTTCTGACCTCAGGGACGTCCGAGTCCACGGACTCCTGCTGCACCAGGGGGCGCCCTTTCCTCACTAGGTGCTCCGCCTGACAGGCACAGAAAATTCGAATAACTACTGAGAACTTCCTTTTTTTTTTTTCTTCTTCTGGACAATAACCAACATGTATCTGGAGCCTGTACTCACCAGTGTATTCTGAGAGCCAGAGAGCGCTTCCAAAATCTCATCGACGATCCGGTCCGAGAGGAACGAAGCCAGACTCAACTTCACTTCACTGAAAGGACAGAACAGGAGATCATCAGCAAACATACATCTCAAGTGCTCCTCATCATAAAGGAACAAAAGATGAACTGATCTTCAGAGGTTTTCCCTCACAGACCCAGGAGCTCAATCAGAATGACCAAATCAAACCACTGGAAATGACCACTGGACTAAAGTGTGAGGTCTCAGGTGGTTTTGAATTAGTTTCAGAGTCTCTGACCTGATCTTGTTGATGATGTCAATTCCAGACTGCTCGAGCAGAATGTTCTTGACGAAGCTTCGTGGTACCGCCATCTTCCCCGTCCCTGCTTTGATCAGCTCGTGACGCAGGTTGGGTTTCCGCATCACATGAGGACAGAGGCTCTCCGCCGTGTCCACCATAGACTCCAACAGACTCTGGAGGGTAAAAGTGGAGCAGGAACATTTCAGAAAGAAGACCTCAGGCAAGCAACGTAAAGTGAAGAAGATACGACAGAGACAGAAGAGAAGAGATGGAACAAGGTTACGTTCGAGTTCACCAGTCCAAGATGAGATTTTGTGGATTGCTATCTGCATGTCACATTCATCCTACTGCTCCTCTGTCCATTTATCCATCCATCCATCCATCCAGCACCCATGTCTATCCATCCATCCCTATTTACACCCTTCCATCCATCAATCTGTCCATTACATTCATCCCTATACCTATCTGGCCATTTAGCTACTGTATACAAAAGCACCTTCATGTCTATGCCAATACTTCCACCTATCCATTCATCCCAATGCTACTCCTTTGACCCATTTATCCATCACATCGGCAATCACTCTACCCATTCTCCCATCCATGGATGTCTCACATTCATCACTAGGCCCATTTTGCAGTACATCCATCCATCTGTCCATCCAACTATCCGCCCATCCACTTGTATGTACATCCTTCCATCCATATTAATCATCAAATTCATCCGGCGTGTATACTCCCATTCAAGCCATCCATCACATGTATCTCATGTCTGTTGATCCATCCATCCATCTATCCATCTATCCCATTAATGCACATGTCTATTGCTCTATCAACCTATCAAGCCATTAAATTTATTCATGAATCCATCCATCCATGACGTTCATCCCTGTGCCAATTTTCACAGTATGGATTCCACCCTTCCATCCATATACTTATCCTCCCGTTTATCAAATCATCAATCACATTTACTGCATGCCTGCTGAGCCCTCCATCCAACCATCCATCCATCCAACCATCCATCCATCCATCCGTAGTTCCATTATCTATTGAGCCATTAAATTCATTCATGAGTCCATTCATGAGTCCATACACCCGTCCATTCCATTCATTCCAATGCTACCACCTTGACCCCTTTATCCATCCCAATCATTTATCACATCCATCCATGAGGCCATTTTTATAGTACATCCATCTATATGTACATCCATCCATCCATCCATCCATTTAATTCATTTATATGTCTGTGGATCCACCGACCCATAAAGGTGTGAGTCATGAGTCCACGCATCCATGACATTCACCAATGCTTCCATTCATCCATGCATAAATGAGATTGATCCCTATGACAATCTTTCCACCTGCCTGTCTGTCTGTCTTTTAGATCTATTCACTCATCTAAATGCCAATCCATCCATCCATGACATTCACCCCAGGGCCAATTCTTACAGTATATCCATCCTTCCATTCCTATGCTTATTCTCCTGTTTATCAAATCATCCATCACATTAATTGCATGCCTGTTGAGCCATCCATCCATCCATCCATCCATCCATCCATCCATCGATTAAACCATTAAATCTATTCGAGTCCATTCATTGGTCCATCATATTACAACTACAGAAGTATGTTTTAATGTAATATTGTACAGAAGTAAGTCCATTGTTTCACCCAACATCATCCATCTATCCATCACCAAATTCCATCTATAAAATTCATAAAAGTCCATCCATCCATCCATTCGCTGAGTTTCTTAAAACCATGCATGGGCTATAAAAACAAAAAATCCATTTCATATAGAGCAATAAAGTCAGTAACAAACAGATAGTAAACACACCCCACTGCACGTGTGTGTGTGTGTGTGTGTGTGTGTGTGTGTGTGAGAGTCAGTGAAGACCCTTGGATGAAAGCAGTCCCTCGTGTCCTCAGTAGTGAGTTTATCTTCTGTACCGGGTTCTTGTGTCGACGCGATTAAAAGGCCAGCACACAGCGAGAGGGAATCAAATAAAAATAAGATACAGAGTGTGTGGAATGTCCGTCAGGGCGTCCAAGAATACATCGTAAAATGCAGTGTGCATGGAGAGACCGAGCGTTTTAACATGTTCCTGCTGAAGCAGACTGGCGCGGACTCTTCAGCGCTAACATCACACGCGGCCGTGTTCCCAAGGAGACGCGGCTCAGACGGCAGCGTGAGGATCGATTTCACTCGACATGAACAAGTGGATCGGGCAACTGTATTCTTATACAAACACACACACACAAACACACACACACACACACACACACACACACACACAAACACACACACACAAACACACACACACAAACACACACACACAAACACACACACACACAAACACACACACACACACACACACACTCTAAAGCATCTCAAAACATACAGTGGTTTGCAAAAGTATTCGCCCCCCCCACAGCTTTTCTCCACAAAATCTACACGAAATAAACTCACAATACAGTATTATTCACAAAACATCATCATCATCATCATCATCTGCACCAAGAATCACAACCACCTGATTCAATATCACGAGACCTTAGTGCCAGCTCATTTTGTTCTGTGATTCTTTGTTATTCTAATGCTTTAGAGTTTAGAGATCAGGATTATGGAGGAACGGCAACATTTCACCCTTAAATGCGAACATGCTGTATAAATTAAAAGTTAATTCTAAAAACAAACCAAAAAAAAAACAAAAAAACGGTGTGAGTCCATGTGCAGATACATGAATCACTGAATCGACATTTTCTCCCCCTTCTCTACTAGTTAAGGTAGCAACTGTAGCTCATTAGCATCTTGTATAAACACTACTAGAATATAACACGTACAATTTCTTTCTTTTTAAAAGACGACACACTGAAAGGAATCCTTACGCGACTGATGAAACTGTTGTAGCACGCAGCTCGTGTGTCGTCCGTATAGAACGTGTAGGAACGAGTCTTGTGGAACGTTAACGAGAAAAATTCCGCAAGACTGTTTAGTGTTTGTTGCACGAGGTTACCTGGAGCTGCTCGTCCATGACCTGAGCCACTTCTCCCGCCATGGAGACCAGTTTCTCCTGGATTGGACCCACAGTGGAACCGTTCAGCTCCTTCCGGGACAAAGCGCCGGGGTGGTACAGGTTGGGGAGGAGCTGTGGGCGGGAACAAGACATGCACTGAAAAAACGATCACTAATTCTAATGATGTTTGAACAAAATGAAGAAATCATTGTGTGAGGTCCGTATAGAGTATAAACTGGATCGTTCCAGTTTAGGGAACAAAGCAATTCCCTACTGACTACCGTTTTTGAGTTCCTGGCGTCCTTTATCAGGTTCTCCGCCATCCTGACATCCTCCAATATGGCGTCCTGCTCAGAGTTCTTCAGAGAGTTGAGGTGGTCCTGGACCTTCACGCAAATCCGGTCGATCATCTGCAGAGAAAGCCTCGCAGTCAGGGCGTGGTCATTTATCTGTCGTTTTTAAAGGTTAAGCTCAGATTTGTGAAACTCTGCCGGTGTGTGTGTGCGCGAATTTTAGAAGAGGATTAGAAGTTCTCACTTGCTGCGTGGTGGTGGTGACGATGCCCTGCTGAAGACGATACGCCTGCTCCTGAACATATTTACGAGTTTCGTGGTTCCTGAACAGGTAGTTCTCCATCTGCGGAGGAAAGACAAGAAAGCTGTCCTCGAAAAAAACCATACAGTGTATAAATATGGTCCTGTACGAACACAGGACAGTTTAAAGTATCATTGGGACAGGAGACGAGCTGGAAGGTGAAGCTCTCACCCTCATCAGGGCGTCCTCGGTTTTCTCCGGACTCGTCTTCAGGGCCTGAGACGCGTCGATGATGGGGATGGGCATGAAGCGGATGGTGAAGTTCCTGCAGGAGGAAAAGCAGCACCACAAGGCCGCGTTCGGCAGCGCAGGAGACAGGCGGAGAAGGAAGGTGTACGGTGTGAAATGTAAAGAAAACCATCAACATGTGTGTGTAACGTGTACAGCTTTATAAACAGGGGCGTGGCTCTGGGTCAAAGGTCACTGCAGCACAATCAATAAACTATCGCTGCTAGGATTAGTGGTTTATACTCATCCTTATTTTCTCTCTCACACACACACACACACACACACACACACACACACACACACACACACACACAGTCAGTCAGGAGCTGATTAACTCTTTATGACTCTACAGCTCATAAACCCCACTTTATTTATTATTGTGTTTTTATCACTATTTCTGTCCCTCTATAAATATTCCTCTGTTTCAGCCGAGACTGGTTCTGCACGTTATTCATATAAAGTGTTATTTATTTAGATAAATAACATAGTTATAGTTTCATTTTACGTCAGTTTGTGGTTTTTTTTTTTTACTCAGACAAACAGCAGCAGGAAAATCTTATTCGAGAGATTCGTATCAGTGTAATGGAGGCTTTAACTCTCTAAAGGAAGGAAGGACACAATCTCTCCATCTTTCATTCTCCATAAACCCCCAACCCCCCCCCCCCCAACATAATTTGCATAAAGAGCACTGGAGTGCTGTGATTGGCCCGAGTGCTTCATGCTAATCTTTGAGAGGTGATTAATTATCTGAGAGAGAGACGAGAAGTGTTTAATCCTCTCCCTCTGATCTTTAACTGGGTCACGTCTCTCTCACTGATGCATCACTGACACAAAGTAAATATTAGCAAAAAACACTGCAGGTGAAACGATATCGCTGAATCAAATGGAAGAGATTTTAACTTTTAGTTAGTAAAGGGTGATGATACTACACACTCCCACACCCTCCTCATACAGGCCACAGAGTTTATATGTCTATGGTTTCTCACACACACACACACACACACACACACACACACACACACACACACACACACACACACACACACACACACACACACACACACACACACACAGGATCGTGCCCGCTTACTTCTCCAGTGCCGCGGCGACGTCCTGAAGACCCTGTGGACTGACGTTGTTCCTGTCCCAGATGACGGTCCTGAAGAGAGACAGATACTGACCTGATTAACACACGGGTGTTGTTATACATTAGCGAGAGCAACACTAAGCTCCACCCCCTTTCCATGCGCCACAGACAGACACCCGACCTGAGCTTGCTGTTGATCTGCAGGGCTTTAGCCAGCATCTTAGCCCCGAGGTCCCCCATCCCGTTCCCACTGATGTCCACTCGGGTCAGAGAGCTGTTACTGCCCAGAGCGTTCAGGACGATACTCAGCTCCGTCTTCAGCTTCGAGTCGGCCAGAGACAGAGACGTCAGGGGCTGAGGGACACCGAGAGACGGAGACAGAGACAGAGAGAGATGATACGAGTGTAATAAACAGACCGACTATGTGACAGTGGGAGGGTTTAAAGCTCCTGACCGATTCTTCCTCCTGGATCATGTGGACGAGGCCGTCGAGGACGCGAGACAGATTTCTACAGAAACCAAACAAGCAAACATTTAATCCAACAGGAGACACGCAGAGTCACAACACAACACACTGTACAGGCCATTTAAC
>QNUK01000038.1:1025000-1042500 GCA_013621035.1 Clarias magur
AGAATATATTTACTTATCTATTTATTTATCTATGATGGAGAACCGGTATCTCAGGGCAGACAGACAGAGAGAGAGAGAGAGAGAGAGAGAGAGAGAGAGAGAGAGAGAGAGAGAGACAGACATCCACATGTCTCCAACATGCACAAGTTTATGCCTTTACCATTCAGAATTTGTAAGGGATAAAAACTTTTGGACTCAAATTGAATCATATTATATAGTAAAAATTAAATTCTGCACTTGAATGCCATTTGAAGCAACTTAAAAAAATATTTATTCATTATTGAATAATTATCATTTTTATTGATAGTAAAATAATAATTAATAGAAAATAATAAATTATTAGTACTAGTGCTCTTTATATATTTAAAGTATGTGCAAAAGTTTGTACCCCGCCCCCCTCGCAAATATTCATCAAACAAACTAAACACCACAAAGCACTAAATGATCTCACACGTCCTATCCTGGGGGTGTACTAACTTTTGACCATGGATGAGTTACACCAATTTAATGCAATAAATTCATTAAAATGATCAGAACTGATCAGTCTCTGGTGAAAGACGTGGTGCTGTGTACGTAACGCAGAGATGAAGCAGTGATGATGGTGATGATGATGATGGTGATGATGTAATGGTCAGGTGACTGATCACATGGTTAATGAAGCGCCTGGTGAGCTGGTTACCTTTGGGTGATAATGAGGTTCGGGAGAAGTTGAGGTGTTTGAGGCCTTTGTGGAGTTTGGCGAACTGAGCACCTAGAAAAGCGACCCCTGAAACACACACACACACACACACACACACACACACACACACACACACACACACACACAAAACAAGATCATCATCACTAAACAATCCATGAAGCAGGAAGATGATACACAGACACTCATGTATGAATGAGAACAGAGAGGTGAGACAGGTTAGAGATGAGAGAGGAGAGAGGTGAGACAGGTGAGGAGGAGTGTGATTGGGGCGGGGCCAGAGGGCGGGGCCAGAGGGCGGTTCCTCCCCCTTACCCCTGTCCTCCAGAGGATTGTTGGCGAGGTTTAGCGAGTGCAGTACTGAGGAGGCGTTCTGAGAGAGAGCGTTTGCCAGCTTCTGTGCAAAATCCCTACACACACACACACACACACACACACACACAGAGACAATTTTATTATTTAATTCAAACTTCATATTAAATTATTATGAAAAGATTACATTTTCCCCATTTTTGAGTAGGATTTTCAACAACAATGTAATTGCGTGATATAAGCGCGCACGTGTGTGTGTGTGTGTTTGTGTGTGTGTGTGTGTGTGTGTGTGTGTGTGTACGCTTACGTTTTGAGGCCTGCGTTGTCCAGGATGAGCTCCTCTAGATGACTGGAACGTGCAACGACTCTCAAAATCTGATCACACACATCTGTGGACTACACACACACACACACACACACACACACACACACACACAGAGGAGACATTATTACATAAACTCGACACTGTGGTTGCTGATTTATGTTTTGGTGTTTTTTTCATTGGCTCATCAAACGTTACACAAGCCCCGCCCACTGGGACAGCCCTCCTACACTCTGCACGATCGGGGTGTGCCTGTCTGACAGCACAAAAACAGACGTCTACTCTCTCTGTCTCTCTCTCACACACACACACACACACACACACACACACACACACTTGTGCAGTTTCAGATCCCTTCAGTGGGACACAAAGCCTTGTTCTTGAGTGGAGATCACGGCGAGAGAAAACGAGAAGGAGAACCCAAACCTCGGCTCTGATTCTCTCATAACGTTTCTCTCCTGCTCTACATGACATCATCACACGGCTACATCCGGAATCTTCTCTCCATATGTGTGTGTATACACACACACACTGTAACCTTGAGTGACCCCGCTGAACTGAGGAAACACCGCCACACGCTCGGAGGCTGCAGGTTCGAGCCGCAGGATCTCAGGACTGGATCTCGACAGAGATGAGCTGGTGCTCCTCTGCTCGTCCTCTCCTGTTCCTCATTACAGTTTTGATGGGGTTTATTCTAGCGCATTATTGTTATAATAAGTGTTTCCATGGTAACAAGGCGCTCAGATCAACACGTTTCACTGAGGTTCTGCATTAGGTTGCATATCTAAGGAAGGAGTCTCCAGTTTCAGAGGTGAAGATGGACGTTCTCTGAGGAGCTGCTGCCTCAGTGGGTTTGAACCAGAGCGAGCATCACTCACCAGTTTATAATCCTTAGTGGCGAGTTTGGTGAACCACTGGTTAAACTCCAGGACAGCGATTATTGCTACCAAATCCCTGCCGAAAAAAACAACAGAGACACGATTAGGCGTGGCCTAAATCACCTGCGATCATCACAGTGTCTTCTTTTTACCTTCTCACACACACACACACACACACACACACACACACACACACACACACACACACACACACACACACACACACACACACACACACACACACACACACGACTACCTGTTCTCCAGGTGACTGAAGTCCTGCAGGTTCAGCTCGCGCGTGTCCTGCGTCAGGTAGATCGTGTCCACGTCCTGAGGAGGGACGAAAGACAAGGAGTTTAAAATTCTGACAGACAAGGACACTCCTCATCAGTCCTCCTCTGTTAGTGTGTGTGTGTGTGTGTGTGTGTTTATATACTAACCCACTGGACTTCTTCTTTGTAAGGTAAGCCGAGCCAGTCGCACACACACCGGTATTGCTGAGAGAATCCACCTGTGGAACACACACACACACACACACACACACACACACACACACACACACACCATTACATGTCAGTGAACTGCCTAGATGATGACACCGCGAGCACTAGGACCCTGAAGAGTTCCGTATCTGATTCTTATTTAGTAAACATGCAGATGTTGTGGGTGGGTTTTACAGGCATATGTGGGCGGAGTCAGGCTTGTGACAGCTGTAACAGTTGCCATGGAAACAGGCAGAGTGAAAGTGTCCTAGTACACATGTAAGTTTATTCACTGTGTGTGTGTGTGTGTGTGTTTACCGCAGGGCCCGGGCTCTCCTGAGCTCTGAGTCTCCCAGATGTTCTGCAGAGCCGCGATTCTCTCTGGAGGCTCCATGGACAACTTCTTCATCACCTTACTGACACACACACACACGGAATCCTAAATGCTTTAAATGTTCCTGTGATTTATGATGTATATGTACTCTGTGTGTGTGTGTATAAGAGACTTACACAGGAGACACAGCGGGACAGATCCTCTGCACACACACTCCGATGTGACACACCACCTCGTTCACCTCCTCCGTAGACACCAGTCTAAGTGAGATCTGACCTCTCTCATACTCAAACACACACTGAGACACACACACACACACAAATGTAATACACATGATGCTCATACAGTGGAACCTCGGATTGCGAGTAACATGGTTTGCGAGTGTTCCACAAGACGAGCAACAATTTGCAATAAATTTTGACTTGAAAAACGAGCAAGTCTTGGTTTACGAGTGCCGAGTATTATGCATCACGCATGCACTTCTTGTTTTGACACCGAGCGTCATGTGATCACAGCTGAGCCAATGGTTTTTCTCTTCCTTGCCCTGTGGAATCGTGGGTAATCGTCTCCCCTGCTGGGTCTTAGTACTGTTTACTATAACACTGTGACGTGTGTAACACGTGTGTGTGTAAAACATATTTTATTACGTGTTTATATGTGTGTGTGTGTGTGTGTGTGTGTGTGTACTGTTTATTATAACACACGTGTGCGCGCGTGTAAAGCAAAAGCAAATCTCATTGTCTCATATATAGGTTAAAAGGTCCATTTTCTCTCTCTGTATCAGCCGCCATTGCACTTTGTGTGTGTGTGTCATTGGACACCATGTCCGTTCCCCTCTCCTCTCATCTTAACACACCCCCACACCCCCCACACACACACCCCCCCCACACACTAATAGAAACACTGTTCTGTTGGGATTCTTTTCAAAGGTAAAGTGCTGGTTAATTTGTTTTATTTTTACTTTACAGCAGGTGATTCCGTCTGCGCACAGTCGAGTGTCAGAAAGATTTCTTGTTAATTATTCCGATAAAACAGTGTTTCTGTTGTGTGTGTGTGTGTGTGTGTGTGTGTGTGCGCGCGAGAAACTCAAATAAGAGAGGAGGATGGGTTACTGTGTAAAACAAGAAGAGTGAGAGGGGAGGGGCTCATTCATCCTCTCCTCTTACTTTAGCTTCACACACACACACACACACACACACACACATATATATGGAAACACCTATCTGTCTGGATTTATTTTTCCTTTTTTTAAAGGTAAAGTTCGGATTAATTTGTTTCATTTTTACTTTATATTTTGTATTAATTATTTTTATATATTTATTTTTCGGGTTGTGAAATGAATAATCTGAGTTTTCTTTATTTATTATTGGGAATGAATTATGCTTGTAATCCAAGGTTCCACTGTGCTCCTAATATTCCTAACCTTTGGTCAAAAGTTTTCTTTGTGACCTCTTGCATGTGTGTGTGTGTGTGTGTGTGTGTGTGTGTGTTTTGGTTACCTGTGTGGGTTTGGTACATGTGATGCCCTGAATCTCCAAATAGTTGAACGACTGTTCAACCTGAAACACACAGTGTATTATAATAATAATAATAATAATAATAATAATAATACAGTAGTAAATAAAGCAAAAATCTTAATGAAACTTCTAAAACATAAAAAGTTTAAAAATAAACAAACAAACAAAAAATAATACAACAGTTGGTCCTGATCGAGTGATCTGATTGGACGAGAGGTGTTATTCCCCCGAGTGCTGATAACAGACAGTAACAGCACTGTGAGGTGTAACTGTGTGTGTGACTGGGCGTGTCCCAGGTGTTGTCCAGTGGTTAATGACACTAACTGTGTGTCTCGGCGTGGGTGAGAGTCGGTCTGTACGGTGCGCAGTACTGAGGAGAGAGCAGCTGCCTGACCACGCCCACATTCACACCCAGTCACAGAAGCACTTTCAGCAACAACACACATCTGATAACGTTATGTCTCTTAAACAACACGCCTCACGTCTCTGCACTAATTACTTCTACGTCCTTCTGAATCGCCTCTGAACCGTCCGTGTCGTTCTGTTCACGGCTAACGCTTAGCTACAAAGCTAACTAGCATCTAACACGAGGCTGAATCCCAAACGCTGCTCTAACCCCGGATCAAGGGCACTACTGGGTGTGTGGAACAAGGAAGTGTGCACCCTACATAGTGCACTAGCTTTACATTTAAATGTTTAGTTACCGGAGCTGATATTCTAAAGTGTAATCAGTGTAAATCTGCAGTGTAAAATACAAAACACAGACAACTGCAGCACATCAGGAGACATCCTGAGTCACACACACACACTAGACTGTGTAATGTCCGTGTGTGTGTGTGTGTGTGTGTGTGTGTGTGTGTGTGTGTGTGTGTGTGTGTGTGTGTGTGTGTGTGTGTGTGTACATAATCAATGTACAAATGCTGACAGAAGAAACAAAAGAAAGAAAGGAAATTAGCTGTAAATGATTCACTGAATCCATTACACACACACACACACACACACACACACACACACACACCAGACTCAAGATAAACATTTGATGACTAACAGAGAGAGAGAGAGAGAGAGAGAGAGAGAGAGAGCACGGTCAGTCATCAGATGTTGCCTCAAGGCGAGTTCTGACACAAACTCAATCTTTCAAGAGTTTTCTGTGTTTCTCAACACACACACACAAGAATGGACCTGACTGGGTGATACTGATGTTGTTCCTGAGTGACAGTGAGAGGTCAGAAAGAAGTCACACACCATCTGTGTTTAACTCACAAGGTTAAGTGTGTGTGTGTGTGTGTGTGTGTGTGTGTGTGTGCGCGCGTGTTACCTTGGCAGGAATGCGTGCGGTGAGGAGATATCCACGATGTGATGCCAGAGCCTGGGGGAAAAGAAACACAATAGTACACACATTCTGTCTTTAGTATATTTCAGTAAATTAAAGACGTCCCTGTCCCTCGGCCCTGATACACCCTGCTGCCCCGCCGCACTGCTACGCCCCCTGCTGAGCAATGTTTAGCCGTTACACACACCTGGCCGTTACACTCTAACCTCTCACTGTCACCTTCACTCCGTTTTTTCGCTCCATTTCATTATTTATTTCACCCAGAAATATCTGTAATAAACACTCAGCTCTAACCAGGTCATCCAGCTGAGACGGAACCTTCCAGATTTAGCATGAAAGTCCCGAGGGAGTGTGTGAGTGTTTAATCAGTCGGACACAGAGAGAGAGAGAGAGAGAGAGAGAGAGAGAGAGAGAGAGACGCAGAAGCTATGAGAAATAAGAATGACATCACAAGGCAGAGGGTGGAAGACAGAGAGACAGACAGACGGACGGACGGACGGACAGACAGACGGACGGACAGACGGACGGACGGACAGACAGACGGACGGACAGACAGACGACTTCAAAGCCAGTGGAAGACGGATAAATAAAAATGATGGAGGAATTCTTTTTCATGTAAAGAAACAGAGAAAAAAAAAAGTTTAAGAACTCAGCATGGATACACAAATATCACACACACACACACACACACACACGCACACACACACACGCACACACACACACACTAAGTCAGCACACTTAGTCATTTCCCACACAGGAACCGACAATAAATACAAGACTGAGAGATGGAACAGGGAAGTGTGTGTGTGTGTGAGAGAGAGATAAACCGGACAGAGTCGTTGGAGTCATGATCAGAGGCGTGTCTACAGGCTCCGCCCCTGGCTGTAGCATTTTGCCCAATCAGGCATCAGTGTGAATGATACTGAACACACACACACACACAGAAGGAGAAACACATAATGGCTTTGCTCTACACACTGCAGTGGGAGAGATGAGTGTGTGAGAGCATGTGGTTATTTACTCTCAGGGTGTGTGTGTGTGTGTGTGTGTGTGTGTGTGTGTGTGTGTGTGTGTGTGTGTGTGTGTGTGTGTTTGTTTCCACCTAACAGTTAAACCCCCACCCTTCCCCATCCTAAACTAGCGTTGCCATGGTTACAGCCTCACATGGATATGCCACTTTAGCTTTTGGCACTGAATCCGTGGCGAGGTTTCAGCTTCACACGATTGTCTCTCTCACACACACACACTGTAATGATTTACTGAGTCAAATATGTGAATCAGAACAGTCAGAGAGAGAGCGCACGCGCATGAGCGTGTGTGTGTGTGTGTGCGCGTGTGTGAAAGAATGGAGCCGTTCCGTTACTTTTGCACAACCTCACGTTAGGCCTCGGCTCTTTTTGTTTCTCTCGTTCCTGCTCTGATCATTAAACACGGATCATTTTGTAACTTGCGTCATTTCTTCTCCTCGTCTCGCTCGTTATCAAGCCCGGACCGCGTTCTCTCTTATCGCTCCGTCTGGTACCTGGGTAATGTTTAACCTTTCAGAGGCGTCCGTCATTTTGTTCCTTATTTGTAAAACAAAGTAATAAAAGCAGGAGCAGCAGATGATTGGGTCGAGGCCGCACGGCTGATCGCTCGCAGTGAGAGTCGGGTTAGAGGCACTGAGCCGTGAATCGAGTCACGCTGCTCGTCCTGGCTGAGATGGATCCAGCTCTCTCTAGGACCATGTGGACCTGTCATTTGGGCCAAAACCCCGAAGCAGACAGACGGAGTCCGAGGAGGAACCGAGGTGTGTGCAGCCAATCCTCAGGTTAGGGGAAGAACTCGAGATCTAGAACCTGGTGGAACCAGAAACGCAGTGTGTGTGTGTGTGTGTGTGTGTCAGTGTCCGCAGATGAAGGAGCGTCTGATCCCACACGTGAAGCTCAATAACACACGCTCTGTTGTATCCATCTTCAACACTTTTACACTGGTTTTAAAGGGAAACTATAAAAAAGATTCAAATTGACTGGTCCCAAAAAACAAAAAAAAAGCCCCAGTTTCACTTGAACGTGTATCTCTACATACAAGTGGCTCGTAAAAAAATTAAAGGAACAGTTACTTCCAGTTTGACTTGAATGCCATTTATAAAATGATTTTTGACGAAGTTCAGGTCGTTATTTTCTAACTTGCCAAATTTCTCATTATTTATTTATTTACCAAGTGATTTGTGTTTCAGCAAACTTTCCTGTGCTCACTTTTATGACATCACCTGAGTCTCATCTCGACCCGGGTCGCTGTTCTTCATCTGAAACTTGGCCCGAGTCCTTCATTGACTCCCAGTTTCCTCTCGTCTATAGTTTTTATACACTTGCGTTGTTTCTTTCACGCGTAGCTGTGGTCATGTGTGTTACCTGTATTTGCTCATTGTAAGTCCTGAAGCGTTCACGTTACTTTGACTAGTTTGTCGTTTTTGTAACATTGCCAGATTTTTTTTTTTTTTTTAAGCAGAAGGTCTGACCGTAACTCAAACGCTCCTCATTGTAAACTAATAATAATAATAACAATAACAATCTTTAAAGGCGGCTGCGTATGACCTCGCCATGAGGTTCTGTGGTTCTTCAGCACAATGGAGGAATCTCCCAATGAGGAGAACCACAGGAACCGCCAGGAGTGCAGCTTTCCGCCTTTTCCCTCCAGTCTGATTTACAGCTGGATGTTGGATGATGTTCCACTCCTCTCCCTCTTCTCCTCTCTCGGTTTGTTCAGGGTTTTGACACCTAATTAAAGTATTCCAATTAATAAAGAAGAAGAAGTTTTTAGTTACACCGTGAGGTTCGAGGTCCTCAACGTGAAGCTTGACCCATTGTCCAGGTGATCATATCTTCCAGTTGTTCCTTCAGCTGTCAGATTTACTCATCCTGAAAGACTTTATAACAAAAAGAGTCTCAGATCCATCTCTGGTTGTTCCTTTGTTTAGAAGAGATGACGTAGGTGCCTCGCCTTGTCTCACAGACAATACAGCTCTTTGAACTTCCCCCACACACTCATCTCTTTGTTAAGGTTCAGACACTGGAACACAGTTCTGGAGAAGATACAGATTGGGACCAAACACATCGGAGATCAAGTCACCTCTGGAAGAGGAGATGAGTAGCCAAGAAGACAAGGACTAGCGCTCTGCCAGGGTCTTACTTTCCTGTCCTCCTTCCCTCTTCTGGTCTTCAACAAGCCGATGCAGAGCAGTTCATGAAGGGTGGCGCTGTGTTTCTGATGGGTCCAAAACAAAATCAAGCGCTAATCAGCGCGCTTGCGAGGAAGATAAATCTCATTACACAGCTGGAGAAGGAAAACACACTGGCTGCTCGATGCCTGCACATGAGCCAGCCCGGAGATTACCTTGTCTAGACAGACGCTGGTTATCTGCCAAAGTCTCGCTGAGGCCAAGAGTACTCCAGGCCCTTATAATGCTCCAGCGCCAAAGCGCAAACATCGCACACGCTACCGGAGCCGAGAGACCGAACGACTCGGGATCAAATCGCACAAGCCTGATCTCGTGGAGGCTTTAACAGGGTCATGAAGAGAAAGGATTAGTCTTTCAGCAGGTCTGATGGTTACAGCTCTGGGGCGTGCGGTAGGGGTTTAATAGACCTCATGTCCATTAGCTCACAATAGAAAAGCAGGAACCATTCAAGCACCCTGATTCTACAATCTCAAAAGTAATGTCTGGATTATGAATTATAGAAGTTCCTGGCACTCTAAAGTGGAACTTTTTACAGTCAAAAGTTTTTCATTGATTCTTCAGTGCACAAATATTTTAAGGTTCTGGAGGGCCAGGACATTAATAAAACCTTAATAACAACAGCAACAAAGCAACAAAACTACAGACCAGCCGCCTCCTGCACTTCACAGAACCATGTCTCAGTTAGCAGCGTGAATCCCTGGCTCTGTGAAACCCAACAACTGCTGCCAAACGTTGTAAGCGTGCAGAGACTGCCGGGATCGGTCAACTCGGTCCATCTCTTTCATTAGGAGAACCTCGGCCACGTGGGATCCGTTCCCCTTCACCGAGCTCAAGTGGAAAAAACGGCCCTCACTGGGGTTGTGCCGTGTGGAAGCTTCATTATCATTCATGCACAAAGTCGTAAAGCAAGTTTCGGTGCTCGAGTGCGATTTGTTTGATGTCATGGAGGCGGCTTGTTTCTGTGGTTTCCATGTTGGCAGTGGAACATTGGGCAGGTGTCTCCCTGCAGGCATGTGAAGCTGCTCCTGAGCAAGCTGGCTTCTCTCAAACACACACCGCACGGCATCGAGTCGAGGAGAGGCGGAGCAGAAATCAATAAAAATAAACACATTAAAACTTTACCTCCCCGACACTGGAGACTCCTTCCATCAGGGTACCTTCAAGTCCCTGCGAATGCCTTGTATAAACCAGAATCACTGATTCAGCATCACTTCAGAGCGACACTGGAAGAAAAACAGGATGTAAAACGGCTCTGATTAAAAGGTCCTCTAAATAAGCACCTCAAGACCTCCTCTCCGAACCTCCCCGAGATCCTGAGGTCCTGTTTGGGTCTTGAGTTCCTACTGTGTATGTGTACGAGAAAAAAAGCTTTTCATTTTGGCTTTTTGTCATTTTCAAAAAGAAAATCGGACACCCCCCAATGTGACCTCATATAAGACAAGATAAGCCCCGCCCCCAGATTGTTGTTTCACAGCTCTGCAGGTCTCTAGGGGGCGTGGCTCAGCAGTATGGCGTGTTTGGAGAAGGAGTGAAATAAAGGGAGTCTGAAGCCGAATGAAAGCACCATCAGAGGGGGTTGTAGTGAGAGATGGGGCACTCAGTGTTCACTTTTTACAGGAACAGGAATACGCGTGCCCTGACTGGTTCCTCCCCCTGCGTCTCCTACGTCTTAAGGGACACGTGTGCGTGTTGTGCGTCCACGGTTGTCAGAGACGCAACAGGAGACGCCAACCTTCCCTCCGGAGTCCGAAGATGTGCTGCGTAAACCCCCGCTCAAGATCTAATCTCGAAACGATAAGAGCAGCAATAAAACTCAGCAGCTACGCGGAGAAGAGGATTTCATTAGAGCAGAAACGAAAACGCTGACGCGGTGTTAGTAATGAAGCGCAAGACGTTTCTGCAACACGGTTCTTGGGAAAGGATTCGGGAATTTCCAGCTCGGAGGACTGTGAGGTCCTGTCTCCAGGAACACGAACGCAGACACAAGGCCTCGGGGCTTTAAACCAATCCCAAGGGAGGCTGGGTAGTTTGGGTAGGAGTGGCTCTTTATAACACACACACACACACACACACACAGACACACAGACACACAGACACACAGACACACACACACACACCCTGTAGTCTAATTATACTCTACGCTGTTCAGGTCACTAAGATTTCCCCATTTCACCAGTTCTCACTGTCAGGGGTGTGTGTGAGTGTGTGTGTGCGTGCATCAACCTGCCCCCCCCCCCACCCCATGTCCCTCCCAGTCACAGTGAGGTACCCCAGATAACAGAACTCTGTTTTGGATCTCACACACCTTCTAAACACCCCCCATCCCCCGCCCCCAGGAGCAGATAAGATCCCTGGGAATTTATGTCGTTCCCCGCTGTAAGGGAGTGAATGTCTGGACGAACGAGGCTCATCCAGGTCCCGCCCCCGAGGGAAGCGGTTCGTCCGGGTCCCGCCCCCGAGGGAAGCGGTTCGTCCGGGTCCCGCCCCCGAGGGAAGCGGCTCGTCCGGGTCCCGCCCCCGAGGGAAGCGGCTCGTCTGAATTAAAGAAGAAGTGAGTTGATGGATGGATTCACTGGGAGAACTCGAGTCAACTCAGCTGGAGTAGAAAATGAAAGCATATCAACTAAACCAGGGGAAGAAAATGATTCACTTAACTCATCGATCTGACTCACCGGCGGAGTCACACAGAGGAAGTGATTCAATTCAATCTGACTCCAGAATATTTAACGCAACAGCGCCGATTAAAATAGACACAAAGATTCATGTTTCCGCCCGTGTGTACGAGTATATGTGTATGCAAAGGAGTTACAGCCGTGTGTCATTCGTCTGCTGCATGAAGAAGTCTATACGTGTGTGTGTGTGTGTGTGTGTGTGTGTGTGTGTGTGTGTGTGTGTGTGTGGGAGGACAACCTAATTATACTTTGACACTTGCTGATCCAGAGAAACAATAATATGAAGATGTCGGTTTAAAGCTAATTACATACCGCTCACCTTTAATCACTCAATCACACACACACACACACACACACACACACACACACACACACACACTTTAATAACTGTGAATAAGACCTTTAGACCCATCATTTAACCTATTTAGTTTTTCAACTATACAGATTAAAAATTAATAATAAAAACACAGCACATGAATTCTGGCGCAGGCACTAGGACCCTGAATCTCAGGCCTGTCACACTCCTCTATAATCATGTGGACAGACGTTCACCCAGATGTGGAATTTCGCAGGACACACACTGGTGGTGAACCGCGACACGCGGCTGTGTTTCATTTACTTTCACACGACCTACTGGAGCAGTGTGTGTGTGTGTGTGTGTGTGAGAGAAGGTGTGCATATGAACATAATAACACACACACTCGGACAGAAGGCTTCGTCCTGGAGGAAGTGGACACTTCTCACTTTTAATTAGAAGGAACTCTCGTTTTAGTCACGAGCAAAAGGTGAACAAAACGTTTAACCCGAGGAGGAAGAAAGCTGAGCCTCGGGCGCGTTAATGACTGTGATTACCGAGCAGCAAGTGAAAACCCGCGCGACGCTCCTCTAAACTCCCCTCCACAGCCAACTCCCACCTGCTGACCCAAATCCCGTACCTGGTGAGCGCTGGGAGACGCCCTGCACCCCGCCCCAGTCCACCACAAACTCAAACTCACTCACGACTAGAGCGAACGCTCAGAGACGGCAAACTTAGCATCGAGGAAACCGGAGAACCACGACGAACCCACATGACCATGCAGAAGGTCCGAGGACCCGAGGACGCGACCGCGTAGCGTTACAGCGGCGTTAGAGACGCTAACCAGTGCGGACGCTAACATATAGCAGTTGATTAGCGGGACACCAGTGCATGCGGCGTCTTCGGGGTCGGAACCTGCGACCTTCCGAGGTTTTATTCACAGTAGATTAAAGACTGTTCCACTTGACTCAGGAATCCCAACATCATCTATTCAAAATAAAACCTGCTCAGTCTTCCACATCCAGTACAGAATCATCAGACTTCAGTGATCAGTCAGAACCGCACCCAGTGCAAATCTGTAAGATGTCCAGCAACCAGCCAGAACCGGATCCAGGACACATCCCGGGAATCTTTCCATGACTGTGTGGTCATGCAGCAGAGTGAGAGAGAAGTGATCATCCAGCATCAATGGAGAAACCAGTCTCGCCCTGTTCAGGGACTTGCTGTCTGTCTGTCTGTCCTCTGTAAATCCACTCAGAGTGAGCTTAGATCGAAGGACAAGAGATTTGATTTTTATTATTATTATTATTATAAACCAACAGTAGTTTTTGGTGGCGTAAATGCAGCACACACACACAGGGATCGCGGCGGTTCTCTCCGACTCCACACTGCAGGTCTGAGGTTCGGAGTCGTCTTTATTAAACTCAGCAGTTTTTTCTTCCATAGGCTCGTCTGTGAAGGTGAGCGCTCTACACCGCAATCTGATGCTTGTGTGTGTGTGTGTGTGTGTGTGTGTGTGTGTGCTCAGTAATTTGAAGAGGGAAGGGAGAGTCAGCGTTTTATTTTCACGGCTCAAGCACCACCAAGGAATTCTGGGAAAACTCTAGGGACATTCCAGCATTGTTTTCTCTCTCAATGACACACACACACACACACTCTTGCTTTTTCATTCCTGCACTCTAAATCTTAAAAATCCCCGTGTGTGTGTGTGAGAGAGAGAGAGAGTATTTCAGTGTTGATGAATAATCCAGCACAGAGACGCCGCAACCCTGAGACTCCAAGAAGTCAAAGGCGCTCGAGACGCTGAAGAATGACGTCGTTCCGCCGCTTCGTCTTTCAGCTCGGTCACCCTCCTCCCCTCATCTTCCTCCTCCCTGTGGTTTCATGCATCACATCTCCTGGACTGGATAAACATCAACACCACAACGACTCAGGTGTTTCCATCAGGACTCGCCACACGACCTCCTCACACTCCTACACCCTTCACAATACACTGTCTCAGTACACTGTTCTTATATACACACACACACACACACACACACACACACACACACACACACACACACACACACACACACACACACACAGGTCTGATCTCCTGCACACACACTCCAGCTGATGCTTTTCCTCTCCATGTTCCCTGCACTCGCTCCTTCACTTACAACATGTTTATTTATTTCATGAATAATTTGGCTCCTGGACCCAGGATTCAGGTCCAAACGCTGCCTGTGGAGCTTCTCGGACCAGCGCCCGTGTTTACTGAGCGGCTCAGAATCACTCGTAGGAATCATGGTTCATTCAGGACTGAAGATATTCTGATCTGCATATAAAAGTTATTATTAGTGAAGCGTCCTACTTTTACTCTGAGCGAGGAGTAGGACTGCGCGGAGGACAGCGTGTACTTAGACTGCTCCAGTCACACCTGTTTAAAGCCCCTATGATAGAGCTGCAGGACATCAACATGATGACAACAAGAACGTGAGACTGGAGAGAGAGAGGAGAGAGAGAGAGAGAGAGAGAGGCGTTTTCAGAGTGTTCTCTCTTAAATGGATCTTTTAGGAGCTCCGTGTCACTCAGTGTTAGTGTCAGCGTCTCCGCCGGTTCCTCGCTTCTCCTGACCAGTGAGGCCCGTCCGGAGCTCTGCTACATTCTGGTGGAGAAGATACAGTAGCACTGACTTCCTACTTTAAGAAAGAGTAATGAATCAACATTCTCCTACTCTTAAAAGTAGGACCATAATTGCATCTTTCTGAAAACTGAAAAGCTTTAGGAGCCCATACAGGCCGTGAGACCCACAGACCTCGAAGCTTCCAGACGAACCACGCGTTTGCCTGAAGTTCTGATGTATTAACTCCAAGTTTTACTCTCGAGTTTGACTTCTCAAAGATCGCTGTTTCAAAAAGTCTTTAAAGTGAATTTGGGATGTTTTACGCATTTTGAAAAATCAGACTCGCGTCAATTCTGTTTTTTTTTTTTATGACTCAAAATATCTGAGCTGCAAAATCTTGTCTTAAACATCTGATCATCTCGAAATTCCGACGCAATATTGCAAAAGTTGGATGAGCTGAAAATTGAGATTTAATGATTAAATTTCGACATGCTGGATAATCTCAGAATTCAGACTCACCGTTATTCTGACTAGAACTCAATCACACCAACTCTGAATCTCAAGAATCAAACTCGTGTTGTGAAAATTCTCTAAAATTGTGAAAATTTATTAAAATTGTGAAATATCCAACATTTCTTATGTATATAGTCTGAAAAAAATTATGATTTGCTCAAAATTATTTTTCTTGACATTTTTAATCGCAAACATCCTTAAAATTCTGAATTTTACAGATTTCATTCGACTTTATTCTGAAAATTCTCTAGTTTTATAGTAATACATTTTTAATTCTAACTCATTGTTTCACAGTTGATGTTGTATTACCTTGGAATTGTTATGTAATCAAAGTCAAAAGTCAAACATTAGCAGCGATTCGGAATTATTGTTTTCATTCCGCCTCTGTATCGCAGGATTCTGATGATGACCTCGTCTCGGTTCTGACGTCTCCACGTTCATTCATCTTAAAGTTCCAAACCTACCATTCTGTAACATTGACTTATTGTTCAGAACCGCTGGCCCCGCCCCTGTCCCACCCTGCCCCGCCCCTGTCCCACCCTGCGAGATGTAGAATCAGGAGTCTGGGCTTGTGGTTGGAGAAGTTCTTCTCTCAGTGCTGCTGCACCACAGCGTGGACTCGGCTGAGCTCCAGCTCTATTAATAGCACTAAAGAGCCTTGAGGTTCTCCGTCTCCGTCTCTCTCTCTCTCTCACTGTCTCCGCCTCAACATCACCACCAGAGCTTTCAGAACTCTCAGCACTGCCTGCAGGATCACGCTCAGGATCAGGTGACCCTCGTCCAGACGCCTCCTCGGAGACGAGTTAAACGCGTTCGCGCCTGTCTCCTGATCGTGATGGAGGTTCGGCTCGATGGAGACCGTTAGCCGCGCAGACAGAGGCGTGGAGCAAAAATCAATCCTGAGAATGGGTTTGAGATCCGTGTGTGTGTGTGTGTGTGTGTGTGTGCGCTAGAACTGCTACTCACCAGGACTCGGTTCTCCACTTTATCACCTTTGACCTCCAGCTTGACTTTCTTCTTAAGGCCCAGTTTGATTTTCCTCCCCACTGCATCCCGGACGCTCTCTGGGGAAATAAAACCACACGGCTTGAATTACAGACAAAATAAACATCCATTATTAGTGTGACGATTCTTCGAAGTTTAGATCTTCTTCTGGTTTTGTGTCAGCAAAGCCTCTCATTTCCTCATCACGCTGTTCAGTCACAACGCTACAGAGCGACACCGTACCGAACGCTAACGAGACGAGGGACGCGGCAAGGACGGAAAACAGGAAGTGGAAGGAAAAAGACAAAACTAAGACGACTTGATGTGATCAGGAATAAAGAAGACAAAAGAGAAAAGTGAGTAAACACACAGGAAAACTGAGACAAAGAAAAACAGTGAGAATTAGATGAATAAACAAAAGGAGAGAGAAATCCTAACGAGAAATCACATTCAGGCGTGAGAAGGTACGAAAAGATGGGAAAAAAAAAAAAAAAAGGTCGAAGAAGACACAAGGAGGAAGGATATGATCATGATGATGATACGGATGAATACGATGTGAGTGGGAGGAGCATAATCTCTCCCTCTCATCTGTCCATCACAGTGACTCCTCCCAGTCACGCCTTGTGTATGAGGAGGAGGGCCGACGGCTGGCCTGCTTCAAAGCAAGCTCCTGCTAATGCCCCGCTTACTATCTCTCATCTGATTGGGTAGAGCTGGCTGGTGGGCGGGACTTGGACGTAAGGAATTTGTGAAAGGAGTGAGGAGCTTAGAAGATCCTACAGAGGCGGTTCTTATCGTCTCTTCAGGTTTCAGTATGACGGAGATGTTTGGAGAAGCAGAACCGATTCTCCATCATCTGTCCGTCCGTCACCTCCTCTCTCCTTCACTGAGATGGGAAAAGTAGGTCACACCCGCTGTCACGCTGCAGAGCTGATTACTGCAGAAAGTGTTTAATGAAGCTGCAGCCTCGAGCATATATATATGTGTGTGTGTGTGTGTGTGTGTGTGTGTGTGGATATCCTGGGATAAACACATTAAATTAATTTGAAATCCAACACATTAAATCGAGGCGGATTATCACACTAGTCCTGATTTTCCAAGCATACTGTATGAAAAGGGGGCGTGGCTTACCTTAAGGCTAGTAAAGCTATTAATATTTAAATATTAATTAGACGCAGTAATTTATGCGCAGGACTCTGCGTCTGTAAAGAGCGTGCCATCTCACTTCGTTAAACTCTACAATTAGATTTTAGTTGATAATTAGCTAAACGCAAAACATCCGTTAGCTACTGTAAAGTTAGCTGGGCTTTATTACGAATAAGTTCATCTGATA
>QNUK01000038.1:1045000-1077500 GCA_013621035.1 Clarias magur
CCGTATAAAATTTTAAAAAAAGAAAGAAAAACGGAGATAATTCCTCTCTAAGTTGGCTAGTTGTTGTTGTTGTTGTTTTTTGTTAATTTATGTTGTTAAATTTATCTTGTCAGGTCAATCTGTCTTGTCTCCGCTAGCCAGCTAACTAGGTCTCTTAGGTAGCAAGTTTAGTTTTTCTGTTAATTTATGTTGTTCTGGAGGAACGTTGTTTCGTTTCACTGTGAACTTTACTGTATAGGGTTGAAGTGACAATAAAGACAATAAACTTGAACTTGAGATAAAAAAAAAAAACATTTTGCTAACTTTTTTTTTTTTAATTCAAATCTTTCAATGACCTTCACTGTCTTTCAAATGAAACTTGGACAATTTAGATTTCACATGAAAATACGTGAACAAGTGTATTACTCTAAAATGCTAAATTGTTAAGATATTACAACACGAATGTAACATGGTTACGGACACTACAGATTTTTTGCTTTTTTTTTAGCTTTTACCAAGAAACATCTCTCATGCAAAGCACTGAGTTATCTTTGGAATGAATGCTACAGTATAGATGTATATAATTTTCACTGAATAGACTCGATTTCTAAGTTTTATGTCCACATACAGTAACAGGAGGTGTGTGTGTCTAATTTGGAGCATTTAAACAAAACCACCATCATTAGTAATTTGAGGGGGAAAAAAAACCTTTAGTTGAGCTAATGCTTTAATTTAAGCAACAATTTCTACTGGTCATATACTTCTAGAAGTTTCCACCAATTCTAGTATCAATACTCCTAAAGAAATATAAATAATTTTCATTTTAAATGATTTATTGTTTGAAGCGAGAGAGTATAACACATTGAAAGATTTTGGGGGCACAAATAAAATCACCTCTACAAAACGGCTGAAGTGAGCAACTTGAACTTTTTAGGGAAGCGAGATTGGTCACTTTTATTTTGCATAAACTTCAGCAGTAGCTTGTTTGGCTCACACACATTTTCTGTACTATACAGTATGTATAACACACACAAATCTTTATTTATTTATTTATTTATTTATTTTAATTATTATTTCAGGTTGAAGCCCACATCCATGTCTGCCTGAAACGAAGATGAGCCCCTTAACTGTAATTTCACAATATTGTGTGACAGCATTAGATGGTATTGGTTTCCACTGGATTTTGTGTATATTTTTGGTAAATTCTTATGTAAATTTGTACAAGATTTTGAATCTACTGTCATTTGATCTTATTACAATCAGTGGTAAAGAGAGGATTTAGAAAGGTTTATGTTTACACCTTGTTTACACTAAGTTGTTCTTCTTTCGTCATCAGCTAAATACACCAAATTATTAGTTTGCTGCCAAATAGTTCAGCATAAAGACCGCATTGAAAGTATAATTTTACTAAATATATGCAAATTTCTGTTTAAAGATTGACACAAATTATACATGGATCTTAATATGTATATTATGTGTGTAAGGATGTGTGTTAAAAGAAAATGAGGTCAAGAAGAAAAAAAAAAGTCTCTACAGCAAACACAGGGTGTTGTATAAACAAGGGAATAATTGAACACTACTATTGCTATAAGTATTGAAGTATTGAAGAAACGGATACGTTTTGTGCATCGATTGTTTAAGACCCTGCTGTCCGGACATCTAGAGGAAGTTCGTTCCACGTCCTCGGTGCCAGAACAGAAAAGAGTCTGGATGAATGTTTTCCTGAGAGACGCTGGAATGATGGAGCAGTGCTGGAGGATCGGAGGGAACGTGGTCTGGTGAGTGGTGTGATTAGAGCAGAGAGATAAGTGGGTGCTTCGCTGTTTTAAGCTTTGTAGACAAGCATCAGGGTTTTGGATTTGCCAGTGCAGGAGAAGGGCGGCGGTATGGGAGAACTTGGGAAGGTTGAAAACGAGGTGTGCCGATGCATTCTGGGTCAGAAATCGACAAGAGCGAGTAAGTAAGATTAGCGATGTGGGAGGAAAATGACAGATGATTGTCCACCGTTACCCCAAGATTGCGCGCAGTGGCTGAAGGACTGATCTGATTGTTGTTCAAGGAGATCACAAGGTCTTGACCTGGGGATGATTCACCAGGAATGAACAACAGTTCGGTTTTACTCGGATTGAGCTTCAGTTGATGAGCTGCCATCCAGGATGAGATGTCTGCCAGACCTGCCGAGATCCGGGTGGAAACCTGAGTGTCTGAGCTTACCAGAGGCCGGGTATAGAGGGAGAACAGAAGAGGACCATGCATGGGGCAGATGTGGATCCCCTTCATGTCACTTCATACGACCTATCTTCTAGGTAAGAAGCAAGGCGCAGCCACGCTGTTCCACAGATTACAAGGCTTGTGAGAATAGATAATAGAATCTTGTGGTTCAGTGTGTGAAATGCAGCTGACAGGTCCAGGAGGATCAGGAGAGATGACGGTTTAGTTGATCAAGCAGCATGGAGCTTCTCAGTGACTGACAGAAGGGCAGTCTCTGTGGAATGTCCCACTTTGAATCCAGATTGGTTGGGATCATTAAGGTGAGAGATAAAGAGACATTTGGTTATAAACAGTCCTTTCAAGAATTTTGGGAGTAAAAGAGAGAAGTGATACCAGGCGATAACTTCTGCTGGATCCAGGCAGGGTTTCTTGAGGATGGGAATAACTCTTGCCTTCTTAAAAGCAGCAGGAACATGACCAGATGATATGGAATAGTTGATGATGGTGGAGGTGGTGAAGGGCAGGAGGTCTTGTGAGATGGCCTGGAACATTGTGGAAGGGATTGGGTCTAATGAACATGTGGTGGGATTGGATGATGAGATGATCTGCTGGAGAATACTGTTCATGGAATGTGGCAAAGTCGTCAGCAGTCAGAGAGGAAGGAGCAGGAGGAGCCGGTGGGTTGAGTAGTGAGAAGAAGATATTGTGGAGTTTGCCAGGATCATGTGCAGAGGCTTCCAGCTTTTCCCTGTAGAAGGCAGTTTTGGCAGAAGTCACATCACATGCGAATTTGGAGAGATTCAATGCATCAAGCTGCGATTTTTAAAAAATCTCTTCTCTCTGCAGTTCTTAATTCTCTCCTGTTGTTGCTCAATACATCGGATAGCCAACGAGCAGGACATGAAGTCTTCCTTGGCTTAGAGGACAGAGGGCATAGGAAATCCATGGATGAGGAGAGAGAGGAGAGGAAAGTCTCTAGTGGTAGAGAGGAGAAGGAGTCTGGGTCGGGAAGGGAGGGATGATGGGGTGCATGAAGACACAGAGGAAGGAGAGACAGAGTGAAGGTTTCTGAGGGTGAAAGAGAAATTTTGGTGGTTAGCTTTACACAGAAAAGGGTGACGGTGAAGGATACCAGGTAATGATCAGGTTTATGAAGAGGAATAGGTGAAGAGAGCGACAGAGGTCAAGAGAATTCCCTGCCTTGTGTGTGGGAAGGCAACTGTTTAGAGTTAAAGCAGCGGGAGAAGGAAAGCTTAGAATGATTAGCTTTATTTACTCACTGACACACAGCATAATTTCACATCAACAATTAGCAAATAACAAGTCATGGCCACAACGTAGTATCTCGTTTCCATGCATTATACGAATTTGTTCCCATGTCCTGCAGTATTCAATACATGAGGATAATGAAGACTATTTAAAGAAAATTTTGAAAAACAGACAAAAAAGGGGGTCAGGTGACAACAACCACAATAACAACAAAAAGAAAACGGCAAAATCATAAACCAGGTATTTCAATTTTATTTATATACAGTATATATATATATATATATAAATTACACAATATACACACGTGTGTGTGTGTGTGTGTGTGTGTGAGTGTGAGTGTGTGTGTGAGTGTGTGTGTGTGTGTGAGTGTGTGTGTGTGTGTGTGTGTATATATGCTGGCAGCGCGGTGTGTGTGTGTGTGTGTGTGTGTATGTGTGATTAGAAGTGTGGAACCGTAAGAGTATGTGTGGTGTGTGTGTGTGTGTGTGTGTGTGTGTGTGTGTGTGTGTGTGTGTGATTAGAAGGGGAACCTGAAGAGTGTGTGTGTGTGTGTGTGTGTGTGTGTGTGTGTGTGTGTGTGTGTGTGTGTGTGTGTGTGTGTGTGACCACGATAAACATTTTAAAAAGACTTTAAAAGATGAATAAATAAGACTAATATCATTCCATGATTAAATGCTAATTAAACATATAAAACATTTAATGTTTAAATGCAGCATTAGACGCACAATAAATCAGAATACTCACAGTTAAAACTCCAATAACTTGTCAAATAAAAAAACTAAATGAAAAACTGGCCTTGAATGGCCTTCCCGGTTCTATCCAGCAGAGGGCAGCACACCATTCCATTTAACATTCTTGGTGCTACATTCTTAAAAATGCTTAAGCAGTTATAAAAATGCGTAAAAAAAAAAAAAAAAAAGATCTCCAACGAGAAGAATGTGGTGTATTCACCCGGAATCTTCCCCGGACTTCTGCGCAGTGTGTAATATAATGAATGTCACTGATCTCAGAGGTGGTTTTAGTCTCTTTTTTTGATTTTTGATTTCTGGCATCACGTTCGTTAAGGAATGTTTATGCTCATGTTTAACCCTTATTAAAGTAGTGACCATATTATTTTTCTTTAGATATTTTTTCCCCTCATGAGTTGGTAAAGGAAACAGGAGCGAGCACTTTATCTCACATTCTTCTAATTCCACTTTCCGTTTTGGGAACAGGAAGCTGAGGAAACACACAGTAAAACACCGGATCCCTCTGGAGACCCTGCTGTCCATCCTGAATCTCTGTAGAGTGGTGTATGATCATGTACGATCACTTCATCATCCCTCTGGAACATTTTTACTGAGTGACAGTTTTGACCACGAGACAGTGATGTTCCTCAAGCCGGGCGCTTTTGACTGGGCTGGACTGGACTGGACTGGACTGGACTGGGCTGGGCTGGACTGGACTGGGCTGGACTGGACTGGGCTGGACTGGACTGGGCTGGACTGGACTGGACTGGACTGAGCTGGACTGGACTGGACTGGACTGGACTGGGCTGGACTACCCTAGACTGGGTGGGACTGATTTGATTTGATAGGGACTAAACTCGGCTGCCCTGGCTTGGCCTGGGCTAGATTGGAATGGACTGGGCTAGATTACACTAGACTGGGCGGGACTGTTGTGGATTTGGGGACAAAACTGGGCTGAAGTTCGGCCTGGGCTACAGTAGACAGGACTGGACTCGGCTGGACTAGACTAAGGTAGACAGGACTGGACTGGGGTAGACTGGTGTGGATTGGGTTGGACTTGACTGGGCTGAACTGGACTGGGCTGTCTGTGTAGATTCACTGGTGATTCTACTTTATCCAGAACTTTTGAGAAATGTCTTTAACGAATAAAAAACTGGGAGTGCCGAGTGAAACTTCATGGAAGTTTTGTGACCCGAGCGAGAGCAGGTCAGCAGCCCGGAGTCATCTAAACTCATTTCATGTGTTGTGTGAGAGCAGCGCCAGCCGTCACAAAGCAGAGCATTCACATTAGTGTGATGGAGGAGCCCAGAGACCCGGGTGCCAAAAACATGCGTGTTTGTCCTCACTCATGTCATTTCCTTTGGTGAATTGGTGTGTGTCAGCGAGGTGTGTTGGTAGGACCGAGGCCAGTGTGTGTGGCCAGTCAGAATGTTTAACTTCACTGACTTTCATCTTTAATGAAATTTTTGGATGGAGGATCTGATGGAGATGAAATTTCCCCCCAAAATGGGCAAGGTCTCAAGGTGCCTGGCCCTTATATATATATATATATATATATACATATAAACCACACACTTGATCATTTTCAAAACATTTCCTGTACGACGGCTTGGCACGGAATCGTAACAGAAGAATGCAATTATAACAAGACGAAAACACAAAAATTCATAATTAATGAGCACAGGAGGCCAATGTTCTTTCTGAGAGATTGGAGAAGAAAACACCAGCATCCTGTTTATCGCTCACGTGGCACGACATCCAGCAAGAATCCCAGAGAACGATGCAATCATTTCATAACTTTCATCATTTGTTAATGCTGCCTTAACGCCAGATATTATTTATTGTTTATCATTATTATAATTACAATCTGGAAGAAACTCATTACTGAGGTCAGCGCTTCAAGTAATAACTCGTGAAACCTTTTAATTCATCTAATTCAGCCGAATAAAACAGCTCAAAGCATGTAATTCTGCAGACTAAATGATTTAAAGGCTCTCAATCTGGACCGCTTGCTGTCAGACCGTTAATCAAACGCCTTGTAACACCTCATGGGTTTTACATAATGAAGATAGTGAATGTCCAATCCCAGACGTGCGTCTCTCTGCGTCTTGGTGTTTGTCCCCGCGCTCCGAGGACACGGAGGCTCCTGTTCTTTGTGTGGACAGATAGTGAAAAGAAAAGTCACTCGCGAAAACATGCGTCAGTGTTTATCCAGACCGCGGGTCTGACATGTCTGGAACTTTCCAGGCATTGTGAATGAAGAAGAAAATAAATAAGTGTCGCTGTAGCAGAGGGCAACGAGGTGAATCACGCTGTCTGACAGACAGGACAGAAGCATCTCGTCTGGTCTCATCTCGTCTGTCTGCTGCGACACGGTTCCTTGGCGAGGTTTCTTGGCCTCGGCCGCGCTCGGCAGCTTCCCGGGGAAATTCCTCCCTCGAAAAAAAACAAAACAAAACAAAAACAAATAACGACTTTCACTTGTTCCTGCCCTTTTTTTTCTTTTTTCTTCCTTTTTCTGAACGCAGCTTTGGGCCTGACACCAGGGCCGCACTGGAAGCACTTTCTATTCCAGAGAGCAATAAAAGAGTTCGGTGGAGACGCTTTTGGTGGAGTTCCCCCTCCCGTAAACTAACTAACAGACTGGTCTTGGTGGCTTTCGGAGGATGAGCTGAGGAGCTGAATAATGGAACGAGGGAGGCTGAAAAACTGAAATAACGTCCGTGTAGTTTCCCGTGATTGTATAATTATGTATAATGTCCTGTTTAAATAGCCAGCTCTTTTTGTGTGGTTGATGTGCTGCTTAAACAGACGGACAATGACAGACCATGATTGAGCGTCCCCTATTCCTGTCCCCGACTCCGTTACCCTCGCCGAACCCGTCCAAGAGCGAGCATGAAAACGCGAAGCTAAATACAACCTGAGATCAGATTAGTGCATCTTCTGCAAATCTGAAGAAGAAGAAAAAAAAAAAAGATCTGGTGAAAGAAATCCCAGATTACTATGAAATCCGTATTCATGAATGAGATACAAATGGAGATAATGTTAAATGGTAAGCATTTTCTTTTTATTAAATAAATTCTAACTATACAATGCAACTCTAACATTTCAGCATTTCTAGCATTTATTAAACTTCATCAAGAGCTCAGGAATCATGCAGCCGCAGGGGAAGAGCTTCGGGTAACACTCATGCTAGCGGTGTCGCGGGTGCAGATGAGCTCCACTCCCATGAGGTCTCTGGACACCCGCGTGGAAATCATCTCACCACGCCGGATCTCGAGACGGAGGAGCTGCCGCGGTAGAGGACCTCATTAAGGACAGGAACCTGAGACTACAGTAAACCACAAAGCGTCTCAGACGAAGGTTGGAGAGAGACCAGACGGCGTCTGCGTGTAACAATCTGTGTTCGGTGAGACGTGGGTGTTCGGTAGTTCAGCGTTTTATCATCATAATTAATTACACAGGAGAGTCATTTTCTAGCTTTTATCACTACACAGTGTGTCTTGGCCAGCTTTCAGCTTTCAGCTCAGAGAGAGAGAGAGAGAGAGAGAGAGAGGGAGAGAGGGAGAGAGTTGGGTACGTTTACTCCAGAATGTTCCTCTTCTTCTTCTTCTTCTTGTGCCAACATGATTTGGTGTGAAAGCGAACTGATGCATTGCACAGAACAGCACAATAACCTGAGCTTCTGTATGATTAATCACTCCAGGTTTCAAAGGAACTGTGGAGAAACAAGTGTGTCTCTTGGATGAGAGTTTAGAAAAAAGGAAAACGATGGATAAAGACAACGTTATAAGCAGCGTGTGTTATATAAAAGAGATCATTTCTTGTTTCAATCTTTTAATGAGTCCTATAGATTGTGACAAATGGACACCTTCTTCTCTATCCTCCTCATCATCCGCTGGACCTTCACAGAGGCGTCCGAGAGACCTGACCGCTGCAGCATCTGCGGTAAAGCCTTCAGCTGGTGTGTGTGAGCTTGTTTAGTCCACTCAGTGATGTGGAGAAGCAGCAGCGCTCTCAGTCTTACACACTGCCGGTTTCCGTTAAGATAAGAGACCAGTTTCCTCAGCTTGCTCAGTTTCATGCTCGGGCGGGAGAAGAGTTTCGGCAGGACATCTCGGAGCAGGTTTAATCCTCCTGGATAAGAACAGACATGATACAATCTACACTTCTAACCATGAGCTAACGGTGAAAGGTTAGGTCCTGAAAAAAATCAAAAAATCAATAAGAAACCAACCCGCACCTTCACTCGTAAGATTAGCGCACGATGAACAGACACTGTCGTGCCACGTCCTGCCCGGAAACAGGACATGAAGTGTCCCGCAATCGGTGTGGTTGATGCACAGAGCGCTGGAGGAAGTCTCTGCTGAAAACGTCCCCCTGGGACACGTCCCGCATTGCGTGTCTCTCCGAGGGTTACCTGTGAACGAAAAGACAACTGTGTGACTGCAAATGTAACGTACGGCCAAATGTCGTCTCAGTGCTTAAGGTGTCAGACTACTGATCAGAAGGTTGCAGGTTCTAAGCCCAGCAGCACCAAGCTGCCACCGTTGGGCCCCTGAGCGAAGCCCTTAACCCTCAACTGCTCACGAAGTTGCTCTGGATGCTGTAAATGTTTCTTGTCTTAAAGTTGTTCGAGTTTGTAATAATGTAAGTACACATTCAGTCAGACGCAGAAGCTGTTAAAGTTCATTTACTTCATGACTGTACTTAAGTACATATTTCAGGTTCATTAGTGGACACTTTTTACTTCTACTCTACTATAGCAAATATCTGGACTTTGTACTTCACTGCCATTGCATTACCTTCTATCATAAAAAAGGGGGCGGAGCTTTTTCTTACAAAGCAACAAAGTTATGGAATAGTCTTCCTATTAATGTTCGGGACTCGGGATAGTGTTTAGGCTAAAAACCTATTTATTTAGCGCAGCATGTTTGTAAATAGATGAGCCTTAGGTAAAGGAGCAGATCTGGGGGACTCATGGACGTAGAGTATTCTGGTGAACTGCTATGTTTAGATGCTGTCCTCCCCACTTTCATTGACTAACTGTTATCTTTCTCTCTCTCTCCAGACCCCCTCTGTCCTCTGGACCTGTCTGACCCGTCCTGGTGTCCCTCTTCTGGTTGGAGATCTGGTCACATGGACGCCCCGTGTGGTCTGTCTGGGGACGGTTCCACTTCACCATGAAGACGCTCCTGTCCTCGGCTGATACAGACAGCTGTTTTTCTGAGGACTCGTGACTGCAGTCGCTCGATAGTTCAGGACTGGAGTTTCCTACAGTCTACCTGAGTCTCCAATAACCAACTGGACTCCATATGAACTTAAACACGTCTCCTGTTCTACTGAACTTGCAGCCTCCTGACACACAGTATGAGTGCAGATCAATCCCTGCTCTCCGTTATCACCCAGATGAGGATGGGTTCCCTGGTGAGTCTGGTTCCTCTCAAGGTTTCTTCCTGTCACCATCTCAGGGAGTTTTTCCCTCAGCTCAAATCTGATCATTTTAATTTAGACATATTTTCTTACACATTTGGTAAAAACATTCCCATAATTTACTTTTGATTCTGCAAAGCTGCTTTGTGACAGAGGGCATTGTAAAAACCGCTAAATAAATAAAACTGAATTGAACTGAGTCGAATAAAACAACCACGATGTAGTATTCAAATATTTGCATACTTTGCCCTCCACTGCATTTTGCTATTAATCTGAATACATCAATATATATTTGTTTTTTATGTAAGTTGAGTAGTTTCGAGAAGAAGAAACTTGTGCAAAGGTTTATCGTGATTTCACAATATACAGAATATATCAGGTTAAAGGTTATGCCAGTGTTTAAGGAGGGAACGTTCCTGGTGTTCAGAGTCGGGTTACGCAGCTACACAGACATCCTCGGTTTATTTACATACTGTGGCTTTCATAAAGTAAGATTCATCCATCGCAAAGGACTTATTTTTATAACTTGTTATTTTAAATGTCTGATTACCGATTATTTTGGCACCCTGTCCGGGAGGACATTGTTTATGCGGGACACAGAAGTCATCTTGCCAGTAGTGTCCTTCTTTACACTCGCACACTCGGTTGTGCGTGGCCGAGCACTCGTCTTTAACCACGCGGTTTCTGTCGCAGACGGAGCAGTGCAGGCATGTGGGCAGGAAGTTCCAGAACTGTGTGAAGTGTCCCGGGGGACAGGGCTGGCACACGGTGTTGAGGGTGTGAGTGCATGGTGTGGACATGTACATCCCCGGAGGGCAGAGTCCGCAGAGCAGGGTGTCGCCTGTAGCAGCGTCTTCATACTCCAAGGTGTGAACCTCGGTGGTAGAGGCGTCGGTGGACACTAGGAGCAGGAGCACGGCAACCGGGGACAACTGAGGGAGACATGGTTGAGACAACTGTTGAGATGAGAGGAGACCACAGACCATGCACAAAACCATCACACACAAAATCTAGGCATTATTTTTGGCCGAGCTGCATTACCGCAAGCCACACACAGGGGGCGCCGTCGCCATTTCGTCACTGTCAGCTACTGGATTTTATGGGCGTGGCTAAATATAAACATGTGTCTGATTCGGTGTCTTTCACGACACGCTTTTTTTGTTCACTTCGTCTGACAAAAACGACCAAGCACTAATTTACTACGCAGTTAATATAATGCTAAATAATATTGGCACCCCTCCATGCATACATGCAAACGCTCGAAGACCTAACCCTAACCCTAACCTACAGTTTCAATCTCTGTCAATGTCACAAGCTCTGCCTTATTTACGTAAACGAATGCTATCTAATTGCTTTTGCCACGTCACATCACTGCCAGCGCGAGCATAAGGGTAGAGTGAATATCTATGTGATGACGCCACAGCATGATCTGTTTTGCAGGTTGGTTCTTTTGGTAACTGAATTTTTCAACCTAATCATTAAAATAATACGGAAAGTGTTTTGAAATGATAAACTGAATTGAGCTAATGTAGAGAATAAAAAAGTCCTGCATGCATCTTAATGAAGACAGATTTGAATCTAAAATATAATAAGAAGAAATTTTAAACTTTCAATTTCTTCTATTATATATTTTTTTATAAATTATTTAAATTTTTATTAAATGAATATATTTTATTTCTGCTGTTGCCAAGCTTGAAACGCAGCTGTTTTATGGAGTCATAAAGCTTCATTTATAGAATAGATGAAATATGGTCTTTATAGCAAGATCATTTGTTAAGCTTAAAATAAAATATGTAAAAAAAAAAAAAAAAAAAAGGAGCCCAGGCAGGACTGATACGTGTAACACTTTGCTCTTATTAAGAACAACACCAGGTTGTGGTCAGAAGGTTTAAATGTTGTGAATAAAGTCAAATGAAATAAAGTTAAAAGGAACTCACCATGTTTCCTGCACGTCCAGACGAAGGGAAAGAACAGAGGGGAATCACCACGGTCCGATTTCACCACGGCCTGGAGGCGGCGCTAGTGACGGCTCACTAAGGCCACGCCTACTTTCTACAAACAATTCATTTAAACATTTTGAGTCACTGCTTATTCGCTTAGTACCTCGTTTTTTTAACGTACCAAGCAGAATAAAACATGTTTTTGCTATCCCATGGAAATTGCAAAATGTATGATGCTTCATCAGGGAGTTTGGACATGACACATCTCGTCAGCCAACAATTCTTTTCCCTAGAACAGCCTCAGAAATATAATGTAATTAAATACCATTTTCTCCTCGTCATGAACATGAAGGTCAGGCAGTATTGGGCTTTCAGTGATTGCTTTGAACTGGTCTATACTGGAGATGAACGATTGCGCACACATACACCACATACACACGTCTTTAATAGAGGAAATCCCCAAGGTTTCATTAATTTCCGTTTTCTGAAATCAAGGCAGGGTCAAAATTCTACACACACCCACTTAGATCATTAACTTGATGGAGCTGAAGGTCCGAAATATTCGTAAATTTGCCCAGCCCAAGGCGTCTCCACTTCCTGTTAGTGATGATGATGATGATGATGATGGACTTCAGCTGGTAGCTTCATGAAAAGTGTGTGTGTGAAACAGTGCTCACTGGATTGAGCGACACACTGTGGAATGGGAAAGTTCAAGGAGCTCGGCTCAGGTCTGAGAAAGAGGATGTCAGATTTATACACACCAGGAACTTCTCTTAGAGCCATCCCTAAACTACTGAAGACTCCAAGATCAGTTCAGACTACTGAACACACTGTTAGTCATTTGGAGAGGAAGCCACTGAGCCAAGGTCTCGAAAACGACCCGAACTGTCTCTCCAAGCTGAGAGGAACCTGGTTTTGATGGTCAGGAAGCGCCGAGGCACAGACTTGCCATGGACAAGAAGATGTCAGTGTCTTTAGACAAACCAGTTTTACATCACCATGGATTGAAAGAAAGAAAGAAAGAAAGAAAGTAAGAAGCCCCTGCTGTAAAATCCCTACCTTCAAGCCCGACTAAAGTTTGCTTCTGACCACATGGACAAAGACAAAGCCTTCTTGATGATGAAACTTCTGACCAGTGGTATGCTTGGAGTAAAGGTGGGGCATTCAGCAGCTGTTAAGCATGGTGGTGGTAGCATCACGTTCTGGGGCTCTTCTTCTGCCAGTGGAACTGGTGCACTGGACAAAATATGTGGAATCATGAAGAATTCCACATTCTTCTTAAGCAGAATCTCAAATCATCACCTAGACGTGTGAAAAATGGCCAGAATTGAGTTTTCCAGCAGGACATTGACCACAAACACCCCTCAGAGCTGGGTGGAGAATAGATAAAATGTGATGCTTAAGCGTTTGGAGCCCCAAAATATTGAGGAGCTTGCTTAAAAGTCAGGTCAGTTCCAGGAAACCAACTGGTGTAATTAAACCGCATCGATTGTGTAAAGAAGAGACGTCAAATATCCAACGAGCATTCTGCCAGGAGCTTATCAATTTGCTCCAAATGCTCCAAATTCTTGCATTTCTTCTTTATGTTTTATAGATGCGTGTTGTAGAATCATGCTGCCCTTTAAAATGACTTCTTTCTATCCAATCTGTAGGACTTTGAGATGTAGATCTGCTCCTTCTGCTCTGTGAAGCTTCATAACGGCTCTAATCTGAGGTGCTGCTTGAGGTTAATTAGTGATTTCCGAGGCTGGTGACTCCAAATGAACTTCTCCTCATGAGAGACGGTTTCATCATGGAGCTCGATGGGGTTTACACACACACTCGACACACAACACTGTTCTCCTAAGAGCTGTTCCGGAACATCTGACCTTCACGGCTTAGAATAACAACTGTTATTATTGTTGTTGTTACTTAATTACCTTACTCCATGTGCATTATTTCCTAGTTTTGCAAAAAAAAAAAAAAAAATACAGTTATGCTTTAGAAGAATCATAAAAAATGAAGCACAGAAAACCCAAACATTGAACTGGAAGGTGTTTTTTAGCTGGCGCCTTAGTTGAATGTTCCATTCTAGATTTATTCTCATAAACTGGATGTTGGAGCTTGGAACATGCAAAGGCTTGAATCAAACCTGGACGCTCCGTACAGGACACACACTTAACACACTGTGTGTTCACAGAGCTGACTGTGTGGCTCTCACAGGGGCGTCGACCTGCCGGATGAGTGTTTGGCCCGTTTAGTTCCACTGAAGGGAATCTGTGATGTTACAGCACACTGAGACTTTCTGTACAGATGTGGTTGTGGTAACTGTTACACCTGGCTGTGATGGCCAGGGCTGCACATACCGTTACCTATATAGTGAATATTCCCTCAAACATTTACTTAATTTTAGAGAAAACATTTCAGTATTTTCATATCATGACTGTAACCTCTGCCTCTCGATCATCGGCTTATTTATTGATCCGTACTCGACGTCTCCGTCCCCCACCACGGGTTTGTTCGAGCTCGAATCAGGACGTCAGTGCGATTTGAGAACCAAATGGCCGTGGTTGCACCGCAGACAGCTTCCCTTTTCCAAGCCATTTCTAGCGCTAAAGCCTAACGTCACACTCAGACCACGGACCTTTATCCAGAGCGTAGCTGATAGGAAAGACCGGGACATGCACATTCTCACATCCACACACAAACCAACACACACACACACACACACACACACATCCCCTAGAGATAACACGCAGCTAAAGGTCATCTTTACTTCCCAGTTTTATGATAAAGGGGATGAACTTCCTTAGAGACGTTCTGTGGCATCACAGCGCGTCGCGTTCCCAAATTGCACCGACGTCTTGGTTCAGTAGAGGAAACGAGCGGCCGAATGGAGGTCAGGGTTTATGTTAGTGACGTCTCCGAGTTTCAGTCACTTGATGGTGAAGTTCTCTTTTCAGAACCTGAGCGGACGCCAGGCCTTACCTCAAGCAGGACTAGACACGCCATTAAAACTGGGATGTGACGGATGTGTTACAGATGTGACGACGGTTGCTAAGCAGCTGGCGCTAGCCCTTGATCGAACGATGGACCAAATTAACCAAGATGTAAAATGATGCAACAGGATGCAAACCACCTGTTAGGTGGTGATGCTTTGATCTGAGCGTGTTAGTGTTGGGAGTAAGTGTTTATTTGAAGTGTCACCAGCACTTGGATCCAGTTCCTTTACACAAGTCGTTCTCTTGGAGAAAAGGGAAAAGCCAGGCTTCCAGATCCAAGTGTAAACGTTGTGGCAGAATGAAGAGCGTTCCTCCCCATTCCTCCAGGTCGCGACCCCTGTAACCAGGTCTTACTGTGTAATTGTGAGGTATATACACACGGGCAGCGAGGGGTTCCTGCTCAGAGAAGCCTCATTCTGGTATCCAAAGCCAAGCGATAAACAAAATGCAGGCATGGAGCAGCCTTGTGGACGGGGATGAGGAGATACAGTTTGTACCTGAGTGGATTATCATGTCGGCTTGAACTAGTATACACGAAGGGTTTAGATCCTGTGATTATCCAAGGATTGTCTGGAATTATAGCGAGGAGATATAGTGCTTACGACACACAGGACGGCAAAGTCATGACCGGGAACAGACGTCCTGCAGAGCTTTCATGGTCCGGGTAGATCTTACGTGGATAATATTTATAAAATACTTCTGAATAAATTTGAGATAATTTAGAGTCTTAGATAATTTGCTAATGGTTCCTGTCACAGTGACCGTGTCGAATCCTCTGACGCATGGAAAAGAACAGAACTGCAAAGCCATGGGTTCTGCACATGACTCTTCTCCATGAAACAGAAACCGTTACAGTGAGTCACACTCACAGCGAGCTAATTCCGACTAGCGGGAAGTGAGGCTTTTGTCCTCATTCTGAAAGAAAAAAAAAAAAAAAACAGCTTCCTCTTTGGGAATGTAAATGTTAGTGCTCGATATTATCTGAGGTTTCAAGGTCAAATTTTCATGAGCGTCTGACCAACAACTCACCATCGCGTTCTGCTTTTTCCTCTAATGTCACATTCTTGGCCATGCTGGGTGTCCTTCAGGTGACTTCAGTTTGTCAGAACATGAGATGACCAGCCTTCATTCATACAAAACTGCAGCCAAACACCGACGGCAGCATGAACATTCAACACCACACGGCTTTGGAAACACAAGATTGTATTTAAGTCAGGCTGCCGGAATAGTGGCACACGTTCATACTGTACAGGATGCTTTCAATTCAAACAGACACACGCTTTTCAAACCTGTCAATGCAAAGTTAAAACCATTTATGTAAAATCAAAAAGTACAAATAAAAAAAAAAAAAACATCTTGCATTTAAAAAACATCAACGTAGTCCAGTTTTTCTGACAAATATCGATAAATAGAAACATTTGAAGCAAATTTGGATAACACTCAAACCTGAACACACACAAGATTACAATTAAATACAAAAAAAAGTTTCAATTGCACTCCTTTTTTTACTGTACATTCATAACCGACATTCCTTATTATTATTATTTTTTTTACAGCATCAGTAAAAGCAGTCTATCATCAGAAAAGCATAAAAAAGGACGAAAGTATTTTCTTCTCCCGTCTCATGCAGCGAAGCCAGAAAAAAGAAATCCCAGATCTGATCCCACCCGACTCCGTCGTCGCAGTTTCTGCCCAAAGACTATGTACAGCTCAGTTAAACAAGTCTCTTCTTCGTCTGTCTGTCCTTCGCGTGACCTTCAGGCGCGGCATCGCGGCGAGCCCCTTCAGTCATTATACGGTTTGGTTTTGAAGCACGACGCGTCTTTGAGTGCGCCGCTGAGGAGCTTTTCGTACGGTCGCAGCGCCGAGGTGTTAATGACACGACCGATGCGCTTAATCGCGCGCAGCAGGGTCTTCGGCGCGTTCCGAGAGCGCAGCTGCCGCGCGCTGTGGCTCAGAGCTTTGGCCAGGTCCCGGCCGGCGTTCTGGCTCTTCCAGAGGTGCAGTAACTGCGCAACATGGCGGTGCGTGGGGCAGGAGAGCGCCAGCGCCCGTACAGCCTCCTCGTTCACCTTCTCGCCGGGAAGACTGTCCATCAGCACCATCAGGTCCTCCAGCGTCACGTTCTTCACACCGGCACAGCGAGACACCTTCCTCTCACAGTGGTTCAGACCTGGAGGAGAAGACAACAGCTCTCTGTTACGGAACAAATCAACCCTGAAAAGCACAGAGTTACAATCGCAATTCTTAGCTCATTAAAGAACGGTGTTTGTCAAGGAGCCGAGGAACGTCCTGAAGATGTGCTGACGCTGGAGACTCCTTCCACACATTTTAAATCAATGTCCTCTCACTTCACCGGATCAGCAATTACAGATTCAATTCTATAATACACATATAATAATAATACAATAACACACACACACACACACACACACACACACACACACACTTGTGCTACCTCAGCCGTTCTGCATTGTGTTATTTATTTGCTCCTTTGCTTTCAGCAGGTTTTGTGGGTTTGGATTTGGTACCTGGGAATGGCCTTGAGTGGAGATACTCAGCGTTATATATCCATCCATCTGTGCCTCAAATTCAGCCAAATAATAATAATAATAACAAAAATAGATATTCAAGAGATTTTTGGTTGCTTAGTTGTAAATTGAAGCGACAGTCCCTACGGCTGAAAAAATTATTTTCATTCCAGACTTGAGCAAAACGATCTCTCCAAGCAAATCCAGAAAGCCACAAATTTGATCTCCTGCTGCAAACATGGTCATTTTTTCTCCCCCTAATATTCCACGTCTTTCACATTTCATTAAGTGAATGTGAGTGATTTCATTTCTTGGGACTCTTTGGTCATCGCCACATCCTTCCTCTAATCGGGTTTCAGATCCAGGGCGAAGAATCGATTTCATAATTTGCATACGTGCGAATCAGGGAACACACTCGTCTCAGAAGGGATGCGAACACTCCCCAGGGCTGGTGCTGAGGGGAGCCGGTGTCAGAGGGTACTCCGTGACCGGCGCTAACACACTTGGTTTGCACAGTTTACAGAATGCGGTTGTGACTCAGATCACGCTAATCCTCGTCAATCCTCCAAAAATGTCTTCTCCAGGGTAAAAGGGAAAATCTGTCACTGATAAATCATTCACTTTCCACTTTAACTGCTAATCCTTTCACGAACGCATCATTCATCGGTTTACGGAAAAAGAGAAAAATGCTCAGTTCTTGTGCAACATTCCCAGAAAGCCTGCTGGGTTTAATTTACGACACAGGACCAGAGCTTACTGATCAGCAACCTCCACCTAGACCAGAGCCTTCAACAAACCATGCGAGTCGAAACTGTCTCCTGTGTTCAAGGCAAAGTGTTTCAGAAGAAAAGCCGCCAGAGCGAGTCGCACCTTGTATAATGCTGTAGAGCTTCTCCTGGTTCTTGTTCTGCTCCCTCCAGAGCCGCAGGAGATACAGGGCCTGCTGCTCGGGGCTGCACTTCTTCTTCAGCGGTTCCATGCTTCTCCTGTCCACTTTCCGGCCAGGAAGGCTCTCCAGCAGGAGATCCACCGAGGCGAGAGGAGGCGATAACAGGAACTGGAACATGGCCTCCTCACACAGGGTGATGTCTGCAGAGAGACAGAGAAGCGTGAACATCGCTGCTGGTTGATGCTGACATTTTCCGAATCCTACAAAAGAAAATCTGATTACAGGGATAAAAGTCAGGAGCGATTATTCCTGCATGGCATTCCCAGCAGAATTCCCGACTCGGTCCAGCATGCTCAGATGAAAACCAGCTGTGCTTGAACACACTCCGTTTCACAGAGAAAGTAAGACTTTGACTGTCTCCGCCAATAAACGCTCCATCAACACGTCCAATTAAAGTCGACACAGGACTTTCTGCTAAATGAAATAGCGCAGCTGCCAAGTGGAGAGCTTTTCTCTCACTGCATGCGTTAAAATATTTGTTATTAACTCCAGCGTGTTGCTATTTTGCTTGGCCGCTGCCCGGTTCTTTCCTGTTTTAATGGTCAGAAATGTGCGTGAAGTTGGTGAGATACAAAATCTGCTGTTTTCTAAAAAACTGTCTGGGTTTCCTACAACCCAGGTTTGTGCTCAGAGCAACAGGAACAGCGCGAGTCTCAACAACTACCTCAAACGTCTTGGGCTATTTTATCCTTTTATGCTTACATTTAACGTCTAAACGACTCTCTGCCTCCTCTCACTTACTTAACACGTTTACTCCATCACCAGCATCTCTGGATTCTCTGTCTTCAGGTTAATAAGACAAAAAACAACGTATAAATTGTAGCCACGCCTCTTTAATCATGTATACATTGTAGCCACGCCTCTTTCATAATGTATAAGTTGTAACCACGCCTCTCTAATAGTGTATACATTGCAGCCACGCCTCTTTAATAATTTATTCATAGACACGCCTCTTTAATAATGTATAAGTTGTAACCACGCCTCTTTAATAATGTATACATTGTAGCCACGCCTCTTTAATAATGTATAAGTTGTAACCACGCCTCTTTAATAATGTATACATTGTAGCCACGCCTCTTTAATAATGTATAAGTTGTAACCACGCCTCTTTAATAATGTATACATTGTAGCCACGCCTCTTTAATAATGCATACATTGTAGCCACGCCTCTTTCATAATGTATAAGTTGTAACCACGCCTCTTTAATATTGTATACATTGTAGCCACGCCTCTTTCATAATGTATAAGTTGTAACCACGCCTCTTTAATAATGTATACATTGTAGCCACGCCTCTTTAATAATGTATAAGTTGTAACCACGCCTCTTTAATAATGTATACATTGTAGCCACGCCTCTTTAATAATGCATACATTGTAGCCACGCCTCTTTCATAATGTATAAGTTGTAACCACGCCTCTTTAATAGTGTATACATTGTAGCCACGCCTCTTTAATAATTTATTCATAGACACGCCTCATTAATAATGCATACATTGTAGCCACGCCTCTCTAATAGTGTATACATTGCAGCCACGCCTCTTTAATAATGTATACATTGTAGCCACGTCTCTTTAATAATTTATTCATAGACACGCCTCTTTAATAATGTATAAGTTGTAACCACGCCTCTTTAATAGTGTATACATTGTAGCCACGCCTCTTTAATAGTGTATACATTGTAGCCACGCCTCTTTAATAATGCATACATTGTAGCCACGCCTCTTTAATAATGTATAAGTTGTAACCACGCCTCTTTAATAATGCATACATTGTAGCCACGCCTCTTTAATAATGTATAAGTTGTAACCACACCCTCACAAATTGTAGCTCCACCTCTTACTCTGCATCAGTGTTTACAAGCACCGCGAACAAAGCACATAAGATATAATATTTTTTTCAGCGTATTTGACTTTTTCATGTTTTCTTTATACTTTTTCTTGTTGTTTTTATATTTTGCTTCATGTTTTTTTAATCTTATTTATTACTGGATCATTTGAGATGATCAGATTTATAAACCTGAACCCTGAGACGAATGTTTACTAAATCAGAACAGACAGCTTACATAAATGCACTTGCAACTGGAGAACACTGTTCCACTCTGTAATACATACACTCTGGCTTGGTGCAGTCACTCACACACACACACACACACACACGCACACACACACGAGCACAAACGCGCACACACACACACACACACACACGAGCACAAACACGCACACATGTGCACACACACACACACGCACACACACACACACACACACACACACACACCAACACACCACAACACACACACGCACACACACACACAACGCACACACACACATGCACACACACACGAGCACACACACACGAGCACAAACACGCACACATGCGCACACACACACACACACACACACGCACACACACACACACAAACGCACACACACACAAACACATTTCAGCTGGATCAATCAGCAGCATCTAGTGTGCAATGGAAACCAGAGCCCAGCATTTCCCGGGGGTCGTTCAGTAACTACTGAGTCATTGGGATCTAAACGCCAAACTCGAGCTGCTCTTTAGAAGGAGGACACGGAGATCCGCGCTGGTGTGTTCCAAATAACAGCACTTTAACGCATCTTGTTTCAATTAACACTTGGGTGCATGTAATGACTCTGGTATTCCGAGTGACCGAGCGGCGGGTCGCCGAGAGATTTAATGCCGGGTCACTCCGAGGTGCTTTGGCTCCATCTTTGGTGGAATCTTCTCTCTTGTGCTGGAGTTTTTGAAGCTCGCTCTGAGATGCGGTCTTAGAAATTGGGAATTAGGTCCTAGAAAATTCCACCAGTTACTCTATCCATCAGATTTTGGCTTTTTAGGCTAAATTCTAAAGTCATATTCCGATTGTTGGATTGGATTAGACTGCAGAGCCAGCTGGACCAGAGCGATGTCCTCCAGGCAAACCACTATTCTGTAGGAACTCTTTAATAATGCTGCATTCTGCATGGATATTTCTGAAACAGGCACTGGATGTAAAGCACGTGTGTGTTTATCCTATGGATTATCCGAGGAAGCCTGGGGAAAATACTGTACAGCCAGTTCTTGAATTGAAGAACAAAAACAACAAAAGTTTACTGAAAGTGTGTGGATGCTTTTAAAAAAACATTTTTGACAACTCCTGTGGTTCTAGGGATGAACAAAAGTTTTATCTGCTTAGGGAAAGCAAATCTAGGACGTCTAAGGCCTTCCGCTTGCCCCTTTGGTTATACTCTTAATTTTCTTAAAATTAAGATCGTTTCTGATTTGGTCAGCATTTTGTCCTGGAGTTCTTTAGCTAAGCATTAAAGGTTCTCCTTTTTGTAGTATGAAGAGTTCCAAGTAGAACCGTACTTTTGTCAGCTAAGATCTTCCACATTTTTCTTTAAAGGTTGTTCATATGCTTTTTTAAGAAGACTAATGTTGAATAATGAAGGTTCCTGGTTTGTAAAGTGGCTCTGAGACGGAGAACTGAGGAACACATCGGGTTATTGTACTCTTTTATTTTCACATTCATTATGGTTCCTCTGGAGTAAGTAAATGCTGTGAAGGTCTACTGAAGGCCTTGTTCAGGGAGTGGCCCTCGAGGGACAACTTAAGACCAGGTAACGGTTTGATGCGTGTCAGTGTGAATGAAGGTGTCTGGGTGTGGAGGTACAGTAATCCCCTCCCACTGGTGATCACCAAGCGGACGTTAAGGCTACAGAAGCAGCGCTCGGCGTTAACGTTTTGCAGGCGAGTGTAAGATCGGCTTTCTGTTGGTCAGGGTGGCATCACTCAGCCTGGAGGTCCAGAGAAGACTCTCTCTCTCTGTCTCTCTCTCTCTCTGTCTCTCTCTCTCTGAGCAGACAGCGTGAGTCAGCGTGAGCAGCGCGTGTGTGTGGATGAACAGAGAAAACGAGAGAAAGGGAAAGTGCACCGCTCACATCCCTTTACCATGAACAATAACCTCAGGAACGGCTCCGCGCTCTGACTCAGCTTCCTCTTTAAACTGTCGAGGATATAAACGGTTCCTGGCGGCGCCAGTGGGCCTCGCGCTAGAGCGCTGAGTAAACGCGGGACACCGTGGCCGCTGCTGCGGGAGCGAAAATAAATCGTCTTAAATAAATAACTAAAGGAGGAAAGAACAATCCAGTGTTGGAATGAAGAAATAAATATTTCCTGGTGCTCAGAGTCGCTGAGGTTCTCCGGGGCGTCACGTCCGACTCCTGGCTCACGACCTCGCCGTATTTTTAGCCTGACTATCCGCTACAGTGCTGTGCATAAGTTCTCACTCCCCTGAACTGTTCCGGAACACATTTACACTTCATGTACTAATACAGAATGGAAAAGTTAGGAGTGCGTAAGTATTCACCCCTAAATGGTGCAAGCCGTTACCCGCATGTCACATGGTTAGGTGAACAGAGCAGATGCTCAAGTCACGTGAGGACAGAGGAGCGATCAACACGTATCCATCATCCACATCAACCGAAAAAGTCATCTCATCAAATTCTTATAGTTGAAACGTTTAGGTCAAGGATGTTATGAATTAAAGGGAGTGTGACTCTGCCAAACGAAGCATCAGGGAGCGGGAATCAGTCAGAGACATGAGGAGGACGAGGAGGACGAAGACACGGGGAACTCAGGACGTGGTGCGCTTAGTCCTCATGATGTCTCAGTTAGGCTCACTTCTGTTCAGTGGAAAAGTTCAAGGAGGAAGCGTGTGTGTGTGTGTGTGTGTGTGTGTGTGTGAATACTTATACACACCCTGCTGTTTTATTTGAGTTTAACGTCAGATCGAAACTGCAGGACATCAGACTTTTTTAATGACGCATGAGATAATCACTTACACTTCATGTGAAACAGCACAAACACAAGGAAAGGCTGTCTGTCTGCCTGCCAGCCTGTCTGTCTGTCCGTCTCTGTCTGTCTGTCCGTCTCTGTCTGTCTGCCTGCCAGCCTGTCTGTCTGTCCGTCTCTGTCTGTCTGTCCGTCTCTGTCTGTCTGCCTGCCAGCCTGTCTGTCTGTCCGTCTCTGTCTGTCTGCCTGCCAGCCTGTCTTTCTGTCCGTCTCTGTCTGTCTGCCTGCCAGCCTGTCTTTCTGTCCGTCTCTGTCTGTCTGCCTGCCAGCCTGTCTGTCTGTCCGTCTCTGTTTCTCTGCCTGCCAGCCTGTCTGTCTGTCCGTCTCTGTCTGCCTGCCTGCCAGCCTCTCTGTCCGTCTCTGTCTGTCTGCCTGCCAGCCTGTCTGTCTGTCCGTCTCTGTTTGTCTGCCTGCCAGCCTGTCTGTCTGTCCGTCTCTGTCTGTCTGTCCGTCTCTGTCTGTCTGCCTGCCAGCCTGTCTGTCTGTCCGTCTCTGTCTGTCTGTCCGTCTCTGTCTGTCTGCCTGCCAGCCTGTCTGTCTGTCCGTCTTGTCTGTCTGTCCGTCTCTGTCTGTCTGCCTGCCAGCCTGTCTGTCTGTCCGTCTCTGTCTGTCTGCCTGCCAGCCTGTCTTTCTGTCCGTCTCTGTCTGTCTGCCTGCCAGCCTGTCTTTCTGTCCGTCTCTGTCTGTCTGCCTGCCAGCCTGTCTGTCTGTCCGTCTCTGTTTCTCTGCCTGCCAGCCTGTCTGTCTGTCCGTCTCTGTCTGCCTGCCTGCCAGCCTCTCTGTCCGTCTCTGTCTGTCTGCCTGCCAGCCTGTCTGTCTGTCCGTCTCTGTTTCTCTGCCTGCCAGCCTGTCTGTCTGTCCGTCTCTGTCTGTCTGTCCGTCTCTGTCTGTCTGCCTGCCAGCCTGTCTGTCTGTCCGTCTCTGTCTGTCTGTCCGTCTCTGTCTGTCTGCCTGCCAGCCTGTCTGTCTGTCCGTCTCTGTCTGTCTGTCCGTCTCTGTCTGTCTGCCTGCGAGCCTGTCTGTCTGTCCGTCTCTGTCTGTCTGCCTGCCAGCCTGTCTTTCTGTCCGTCTCTGTCTGTCTGCCTGCCAGCCTGTCTGTCTGTCCGTCTCTGTTTCTCTGCCTGCCAGCCTGTCTGTCTGTCCGTCTCTGTCTGCCTGCCTGCCAGCCTCTCTGTCCGTCTCTGTCTGTCTGCCTGCCAGCCTGTCTGTCTGTCCGTCTCTGTTTCTCTGCCTGCCAGCCTGTCTGTCTGTCCGTCTCTGTCTGCCTGCCTGCCAGCCTCTCTGTCCGTCTCTGTCTCTCTGCATGCCAGGCTGTCTGTCTGTCCGTCTCTGTCTGTCTGCCTGCCAGCCTGTCTGTCTGTCCGTCTCTGTTTCTCTGCCTGCCAGCCTCTCTGTCCGTCTCTGTCTCTCTGCATGCCAGCCTGTCTGTCTGTCCGTCTATCTCTCTGTCTGTGTGTAGTTTTGTTTTTATGTCTGTCTGTCTGTCTTTATCTTTTTATCTGTCTCTTTCTGCCGCTCTCTCTGTCTGTCTCTGTCTGTATCTTTACTGTCTGTCTGTCTCTGCCTGTCTGTCTGCATCTCTGTCTGTGTCTCTGTCTGTCAGTCTCTGCCTGTCTGTCTGTGTCTCTGTCTGTCAGTCTTCAGATAAACAGAAGCTAACATTAGCAACTCGATCATAATAAATATATTTGGTGTGATATTATGTGTTTCTGTTTGGTTCTGGAACAATAATATACAGTTGTGTGTGTGTGTGTGTGTGTGTGCTCACCGGCGTGGCAATCGGTGTGTTTGTGAGTGCAGTCGACGGCGGGGTCTCTGTCACACACCGCGTCCTGAGTGGCGGTGCCGGAGTTCCGTGTCTTCACGCCCAGCTGTGAGCAGTCTCTGTGAGGAACGCAGGACTCGGTGGCCGACGCCACGCTGGAGAAAAAGCCCTGTGGACACTTCTCACACACCGTGTCACTCTCAGGGGTACCTGTAAACAACACACACACACACACACACACACACACACACACACACACACATCAGCATTCGCACTGCTCATGTAAACAGGTAGTTTGGTGACTCTAACGCTTCATGAACACGTGCTGGCGCGGGTGTGGAACTTTCCGCAGTGTGTTATTAACCGAGTCTAAAATGCAAATAATCTCAGGCCGGTTATCTAAACGGCTCAGCAGCAGCAGCAGGTGGGTCGGGAACACCACTTCCCCTTTTCTACCAAATCATATCAAACAGGCTTTGTGTGGTCAGATAAATCCTCACACAGCTTCAGAGAACAAGCGGTGGATCATTAACACCTGTCTGTGTCTGTGTGTGTGTGTGTGTGTGTGTGTGTGTGTGTGTGTGTGTGTGTGTGCGCGCCTACAGCACAGCCGAGAGGAAAACACCTGAGCTCAGGCAGAAGAACACGGCTGAAAAGAAAAAAGGAGGAACTAAGGGAGACTCGGCAGTAGGACACGGTTTAATAAAACACACATGTGCTCTAGCTAACAAACAAACAAACACAAAACAAATGAAAAACAACAATAATGACTATGTTTATGAATAATAATAATAATAATAATAATTGCTGTATATGATATAAAAACATTTGAATTGTTCATGTGTGTATTTACATTTTAAATAATTTTTATTATAATCAGATATTATTAACTGTATAGTTTTAAAAGTAAATATTGTATTAAAAAAATATAATATTGTTTAGAAACTTCTTCAAATATAAAATATCAACATTTAAATAACTTATTTTAGAAAGAAAACCATGCTGTAGAGTATATCACAGCTAGCAGCCACTCGAACATATGAACTGACGTCCTGCTGGAGGTCTCTAATAGATGTTTTTAGTGAATATGGTGTGTATTATTTAAGTCATGTTTGTGTTTTGGGCTTCTGCATTAAGAGTTCTTTGTCGCCATCTGATGGAGTGGAACGAGCTCGAAGTTCACACAGAGAGGGAATTAAACATCTAATTATCATGCAGCCTTTTATTCTGAAAGGGAGAAAATAAACCAGGATGATGATGATGATGAGACGGATGAGGAGGAGGAGGAGGAGTGATTATCATTATGATGATGCTGATGAAGAACAGGAGAAGAAGGATTTCTGAAAACAAAAGAAGATTAAAAATCCCACAAATCTATTTAGAAATATCAGGACCACTCCCAAACCTAAGCTCCCCCTCCTCTTCTCACCCTGGAGGTAGTGAAGGTAGGGGACTCTGAGCGCGGCGTTGTCTGGGTGTGGAGGCGTCTCGATGTGTTGGTGTCTAGGTCTGGGCATCTTGGTGTCTGGGTGTGATGGTGTCTGGGTGTGATGGTGTCTGGATGTGATGGTGTCTGGGTGTGATGGTGTCTGGGTGTGATGGTGTCTGGGTGTGGGGGTGTCTGGGTGTGGGGTTGTCTGGGTGTCTGAGTGTGATGGTGTCTGGGTGTGATGGTGTCTGGATGTGATGGTGTCTGGGTGTGATGGGTGTCTGGGTGTGGGGGTGTCTGGGTGTGGGGTTGTCTGGGTGTCTGAGTGTGATGGTGTCTGGGTGTGGGGGTGTCTGAGTGTGGGGTTGTCTGGGTGTCTGGGTGTGGTGGTGTCTGGATGTGGGAGTGTCTGGGTGTGATGGTGTCTGGGTGTGATGGTGTCTGGGTGTGGGGGTGTCTGGGTGTGGTGGTGTCTGGGTGTTGGGGTATCTGGGTGTGAGTGTGTCTGGGTGTGGCGGTGTCTTAGTGTGATGGTCAAATCTGGTTGTGGTGGTGTCTTTTTGTGAGGGTGTCTGTGTGTGGGGGTGTCTGGGTGTGGGGGTGTCTGGGTGTAGGGGTGTCCGGCTGTGGGTGTGTCCGGGTGTGGCTGGGTGTGGGGGTGTTTGGGTGTGATGTTGTCTGGGTGTGGGTGTGTCTGGGTGTGGTGTTGTCTAGGTGTGGTGGTGTCTGGCTGTGGTGGTGGAATCTGGGTGTGGTGGTGGAATCTGGGTGTGGTGGTATCTGGCTGTGGCGGTGTCTGAGTGTGATGGTGTCTGGGTGTGGGTGTGTCTGGGTGTGGCGGTGTCTGTGTGTAACAGCACAAGTCACGCGAGTCCATTTCTATTAATAAAAAGAACAACACCTATTCTTAATACTACTACTATAAATTTGTGCAAGTTTGTTCCTGAAACAACAAAACGTAAACTCCTCTGAAAACTTCCAGCTTCACCTTGGAGTGTAACACAACACTGACACTGGAGACTCCTTCCGAAGATCCCTACGCTTTATAAAGAGCTTAACAATCTTTAATTAGCTGTAGGCGTCCCTGTGAATGAGCTGTTGCTATGAAAATAATAACAAATTATAGCATATATAGATATGAATCTTCACTGCTCTCAGAGTTGCCATTTGAGAAAAATTAATTAACATAATCAATATAATGATCATCTTTTGACCAGTCAGAATCTGGAGCGAAGACTATAACCTTCTAATAAGAACAGTTCACTCCAGAAGCATCTAAGGTTCTTCTTTGAAGGACACCCTCACATCCACCATTCTTGATCTTTGTAACATTAACTGAAGCTCTGAGTTTTAATGACGAACACTGTAGGGTGATTACTGACGGGGTTTTGGCAAGCGCTGGAGAACCGCGACAGCGAGCTGGCCGCAGAGCACCAACTGGAAGATCTGATGATGGACACTTCTGGCTCTTCCACTAAAGCCGTCATGTTATTAAAGTAAAGAATTTTCCAATATTCTCAGAGTATTCCCGAGCACTGACATCCTGATGTGACCTTCACGATCACCGTCACCTTCACACTTGTCCAAGTTTTAGTTAAAATTAAGCCAGATGTGACCCCTGACCTCGTCAGGTTTTAGTTTTTACTAAGAAAATACTTCTGCAAAACAGCTGAAAAACATTTCTACACATTTCTTACCTCATTAAAAATGCTGGATCTCTGAATCTTCATGAATATCCAAACAAGAACACAAAACCACAATTCTATAACTTTAGCTAACTTGGATAGATTACACGTTTTAGCACACATCATGATCTTTACTCTTGTCATGAGCTCACGTGTAAACCAGCCCCCTTGGAAAAAAGCACTAGGAAATTTCTTTTAAAGGAGAAGTTGATCTCTCTAGCATGCTAATTATGCATCTGTTTATTCAGGGTCACGGTCATGGACTTTTCGGAGCTCAGTTCCTCTGGCGCTCTTTGAGTTGCATTAAAACCTTCCCGCGTATAAAACATTTTCCATCTCCGCCTTGTTCAGGTCCCGAGCGCCTGGCTCTAACCAGCACGGTCCGTGTAACTCCCTGACCTTTCCCTTTCCCTCCACTTCTGACGGATGACGGGTGTAGCCGTGGCTCGGCGGTGGCTCGGCGGTGGCTCGAGCGTTCTGAGAGAGAGAGAGCTAGTGATCGGAATCCTGGCAGTTGCCAGAGATCTGCTGGATCTGTGGTTTCCAGACTTTCCAGCTTTGCTTTGATTGCGTCACAAACTGTTGTGATAAAGTTGATGACGAGTGAACCCTCGAAGGAATCAACACAAGACAAGTATAGTGAGGACCAAATATCAAAGTGAGGACCCTGATATTTTATCATTTATTCAGTCCCAGGTCTGAAAGTCACAACTCACTGACTTAATACATTTATCCTTTTATCATAGACGTGACACTCCATACATGCATGTTTAATAGGTAAAGCTACAGTGACTCTGTAGAAGAGTTATTAATGACGGGGTTATAATTACCGAGTTCGGAGACCCCATATCCCGGCGGACAGGTGCTGTGTGGTACGCAGAACTCCACGCTGAGGTGGTATCCCTGTACACACTCGCAGAGCCGGTTGTGCGTGGCGTTACACTCCCTCTTGATGAACTGTCTCTCCTTGCAGACGGGGGTGCAGTGCTGGCAGCTTTTGCCCCAGTGCCACTGCTCGGCAAAGCGCCGCTCGGGGCACGGGGCGCACGCGGTGGCCACGGCCGACGTGCAGTGACGTTCCACGGCTGTACCCGGGGGGCACTGATCACACTGCAGCAGCTCCGAGGTCACAGGATCATAGTGTTGGTACCTGGGGGTTTCATGGTAAGCCCAGGCGAAGGACACGACAAAGAACTGTGAGAGAGAGAGAGAGAGAGAGAGAGTAAAGAAAGAGGTGTCGAAATTAAATTGTGACTGCGTGAAAAACACTGATGACGTTCTAACACACACGGTTACTCAGAGGTTAAAGGTCAAACATTCCTGATGGGAGATTCCAACTTAGAAACTTTGACCTTCATGGTCCTGTCTGAGAAGAACATGTTTCTCCTGGACAAAACCCACTTTTATAATTCTTGGCCTAGAACTATTTAGGTAACTAAGTGGTGGAACCTTTAAAAGTGCTGCAAAAGTGTTTCTAAAAGAAGCGGTTCCTAAACAAAGCCAGATTCACGGTAATAAAGAGCAACTTTTGGATTGATGGTTGATAATCGGTTCTGGTTTCCTCAGAGAGTCGTACTTACAGTACAGTAGCTCTACTGGAGCAAGAACCCTGTATGAGAAACAAGGTTGATCTCACATATGAAGTGTAGTTAGCGCTTGGTTTCCTTAGCACGACCTGCCAGACAGATGTGCAGCCCAGATGTTCTGAGCAGCACATAGTCACAGCGGAGTTTCCCTCGAACACTTCACAACTCTGAGCACACTCTGGATTTTGGTCAAATGACCCACACTGGTCAGGTCTTGGCTTCTTGGCGGCGTTTTAATGTCGGAAAAACCTCCAACCCGTCCCCTCGTTAGCCTCAGTGAGGAGAAGAAAGCTACACATTTAAGATATCCTGTTCCCTATGGAAACGCAGAATGTTTTTTTTTTTTTTTTTTTTTTGTGGAGCAGGTGTATGAGGTGAGTCTGTGAGGAAATCGTTAGCATGTAGAATGCCAGACGTATGCTAATCGAACGGCAGAGAAACCGATGAACTTTTAGCCCCTAATGCAGGCTGCCATTTGTCGACATAGGGCACGGGCGCTAAAAACCAAAATTACATGCTAGCGCCGAGCTTCTGACGACTATAATTACACCGTTCCAGAGATCTGAAGGAAACTCATAACGGACGGCTCTCGTCACGGCTTCAGAGCAGAAACCGTGGAGTCACCGAGTCAGGGTTTGTTTGATCATCTCTCAGCGAGAGGAGACGCAATTTAGAAGCATGGAAACATCCGTCACGTCTCCGCGAGCGCCGAGACGCCGTTGAGTGACAGTCCTGAGTGACGCGCTCCTCAAATTCTCCACCGAACCGCTCTGCTCTGACTCACGCCATGTTTTTAAAGCAAATCATTACAGAAGGAAATTAAATACCAACAGAAATCTCATCAAGGGAGAGTTTGTGCTTGAGGCTTGAGGAGCTCAAATGCTGAGATCTGATCGGTTGTTTCTGTTTTTAGTTTAAATACACTTGAGCAGAAGTAAATCACTAGATTGACTGAAAAGCTTTTATACATTCATTCTGTTTCGCTCCAAACCATTAGCCCTGTCTAATCCAGGTCTGGATCTGGCAGAGTTCCTGACTCTGACCACGACTGTGGCTTCTCAGCTGTGTTTTAACATCGAGAAAACTTCCAAACCGTCCCCTCGTTAGTCTCAGTGATAAGACTATTTACCATGTTTAAGAGATCCTGCTCTGGGATCGCTCAGTGGTTAAGGCATTGGACTAATGCGCAAATGTAAAGGTTCAGAAAGCACCAGGAGAAACCCTACACGCTTGTGCTCCATATCTCGCCAAGCAAGAACAGAAATCGCAATAGAGCTGAAAAACAAACAAACAAAAACACTTGAACTTTGCGTGAACCCGCTTGAACCTGCTGTGTGTGTGACGTGTTAACATGAGGGCAATCAGGAGATCCTGAAATGTTTGCTCTCCACGTTCCAGGAGAGCAAAGGAGCCTGACAGTGAGCGAGCAGGTGAAAGTGTCCAAGCAGGGTCTTTTTATTATCCTTGCATTTGTTCTGAAACGGATTGCATCACGGAAACATGGTTCATCTGGCGTATATGGAAGGAGTCTCCAGTGTCAGCACTTTGGTGAAGCTGTACAGTGGATGTGATATGGTATGAAGCCCTCGGGGATGTGGTGTGTCTGGGAGGTAACAGGGATGCCACTGCTGTTTATGATCTACACGAGGGAAAGTGAGATTCGTCTTACATTCCTCTCCCCCGTGTTTAATGCGTTGAGCTCCAGTATTCGTGGCGGCGTTTATTGTCGCTCTTATCTCTACCCGCAGCCTTTATAGACTTTCAGGCATTTTGCATGAATCGTTCCAAAACGTCTGTTTATCATCTGAGACAACGGGCACTTGCTGTCTGACTCCAGCGCAAAAGAGGAAGTCGTTGCCCTGTACTTCCTTTCAGGCGTATTTGTTCTTTTTTTTTTTTTTTCCAAGCTTGTATCTTGTTCGATCGGAGGTTAGAAGTGTAACGTATTTATTTAAAGGCTTCTCTTTCTTTATCCACGCTGGAGGGCTGCAATAACAGAAAAGAAAGGGAGAAAGAGACACAACAGAGGACAGAGCTGGTTTGGGGAAGTTGATTCATTTTCACCTGCTCCAGATAACGAGCTGATAACAATCCGTGCATGTTACACACACACACACACACACACACACACACAATCTGCCCATGCGCACACACACACACACACACACACTCACACACACCTGTATGGAGAAGCTTCTATCAAGTGGAAAATCACGCTGGATCTGGATTGTCCCTCTGTTATCTGATCGCCATCAACACAAGGACACATGCAAATAACGCATGCAAAACACAACAGAGAGCGGCGCGTCACCATCAGTGCAAATAACAAAACACCAGAATGGAAGGAAATGCAAAACAGTCACTCTGTCCAATACTCTTTGTCACCTCATCAGGTACTCTCTGTGGTACTCTATAACGCCTTTTCCACAAAAGTGAACCAGGTACTTGTTCATGTCTGATGTTAGGACCGGTTCAATAGCAAACCTCCTGAGAACGAGCTTTGTTTTGTCCATCGGCTAGAGAGTCACGTCATTACGACACTGCATACGTCCATGTACGTCTTTACTCACTTTTAAAGCAATGCTAGTGGCCATGATAGCACCAAGCATTACAACAACAACGGCAAACTTCCGCATGGCTTTTCGAGCAATTCTCCTGGCTTTATCATTACTAGAAAGCGTCTGAGCAATTGTTAAATAAGTGGCTCTTTGATGTAGTCCAGCAAAGTGTCGGTGCCACCATGGAAACGTTTTTTTCCCGTCTGAGGGCCAGAGCTTTACCCTTCTAAAAACAAAGTGGTTCCGAATTGGGCACCGGCTCAGAACTACCTCCAGAACCGCCTTGGTGGAAAAGGGGTAAATGTCACTCTATGTTTTACTCTGAGACTCTACGAGACTCTGTGTCACCCACTGGGACTCTAAGAGACTCTGTGAGATTCTGTATCACTCTATGAGACTCTGTGTCATTTTATGAGACTCTGTGTCACTCTGTGAGACTCTTTGAGACTATGAGACTCTGTGTCACTCTTTGAGACTCTATGAGACTATGAGATTCTATATCAGTCTATGAGACTCTATGAGACTCTGTGTCATTTTATAAGACTCTGTGTCACTCTGTGAGACTATATGATACTATGAGACTCTGTGTCACTCTTTGAGAC